>PISX010004010.1:0-74791 GCA_004024625.1 Mellivora capensis
CAGAATCTCTGTTCACTCTGTAACTGCAACAATTGCTACAACCAACTCCTTAGTGAATAAGTGACTCCTTTTCAAGGACAAATTTACATTAAAACATTCCCATTGCCAAGGAAATGACTGTCACTATGCTTTCAGAATACAAAACCTATGAAAATAATTATTGATTCCCCTATTCATATCACAGCAAAGGTGAATATAAGCCTAGAATTCTGCCAGGAAGCAGAGCCCAGAGACATAAAATTTTTCTAAACTGTAAAACAGAAATGTTAGGTAATCTCTAACTTTACTTCCTACTAAAAAATAAATCTAGAATGTGACAATTCATAGTTAAACTAGTAGTAATAACTAATTGCAAGATATGAACAAGATATAGTAATAAGTGGCAGGAAAAAAAATGCAGGTATTCTAAGAAAATCTGTTAAAAAATTCTCTTCCATAAGCTCGATGATGGCAAGGACTATCCCCATTCTTTCCACTGCCATACAATAAATAATTATAACATTTCATAGAATTTTAGATTTTTCTTCATTTGTTCACTTTGGTTTTGGCCAACAGTGAGATGCACATATGTAAAGTATAAAGTTCAATTGGTTTTGACCAAAGTGCTCACCATGCAATATCCACCTCTAACAAGAAGTGAAAAATTTCTAGAGAGTTACTTCATTTACCTTTCTAATCAATACTTTCTATTTTTGCTTACTTTTCTGAATTGTCATTATGTAGTTTTGTGATTTTTAGACTTCATATATGAAAAAGTGTCTGATAATACCCTTTTATGTATTGCTTCTTCAGCTCAGCATAATGTCTCAGCAATTGAACTATGATTTTTCATGCATCACAAGTGCATTCTTCTTTATTCTTCACTAATATTCCATTAGATAGGTATTTCAATACTTATCAACCTCTGGTTGATAGGCTTACTAGACATATATTGTTATATACAAGAGAAGATAAAATATAACCATACAAATTGCCCTTAAAATACAAAAATCAAAAATGGGGAAAAAGGGAAAAGAAAAAAATGCAACAAATAGAAAACAGAAACAAAAATGCTGGATATTATTAATCCAACTATATGGATAATTACTTTAAATGTAAATAGTCTAATATACCAATTAAAAACAAATTGGCAGAGTAGATAACACATAAAGACCCATGTTGTCTAAAAGAAACCCATTTTAAGTAGGGTAAAAGGAAACAGATGAAGAAATATATACCCCATTAATATCAATCAAAAGAAAGATGGAACAGCTATATTAACTGAAGACAAAGGAGTCTTCAGAAGAAGGAAAATTATCAGGGATGAAAAGTAGAACTATAAAATGATAAAGGGGTCAATTCTCAGAGAATACCTTACAATTTCAAATGTGCATACACCTAACAAGAGATCATCAAAACCTATGAGACAAAAACTAACAGAACTGAGAGGGAAAAATAGACAAAACCATGATTATAGTTGAAGACTTCAATACCTATCTGCCAGTAATTGATAGGATAAAAATGTAAAAAATCAACAAAGAAGGTTAGTATGATCAGCACTAACAAACATAATTTGATATTAATTATAGAATCTGCCATCCAACAACAGAGAATACAAGATTTAAGATAGATTACACATTTAAGATAGAAAGGACATTCACCAAGATAAGCCAAATTCCAAGGCATAGAACACATCTGAAGAATCAGAGAAATCATACAAAGCATGTTCACAGATCATAATAAATTAAATTTAGAAATCAGTAGCAGAAATATGGTGTGAGTTGCAAATAGTAATTTTCCCCCAACTATACACTATGCAAAGGGGAGAAAAAGAGAGTGACTTTATAGTAGAGACACCTGACAAATATTCTTAGCCCAATGATCAAGGTTAACATCAGCAATTATAAGTCATGTTCATAGTATGTACCTTTGATATTATGTGATGAGAATTGAACTTTACCTTTGTATCCTTCCTCCCAAAAGCCATAGCCCTAGTCTAATTATAAGAAAAACAACTGACAACCAATGATTGACATTCTACAAAATACCTAACGATCACTCTTCAAATCTCTCAAGTCATCAAACACAAGGGAAGTCCAGAAAATGGTCACAGTCCAAAGGAGCCTAGGGAAATATGGCAACTAAGTTTAATGTTTTCCCTGGATAGGACTCTGGAACAGACATTAGGGGAAAAGGCATTAAGACATTAGGAGAAAAGCTGAGGAAATTAGAAAGGACTTATTTAATTTTAAGGTATTGACTTTGGTTCATTTATTGTAACAAATTTATCATATAAATTGAAGATGTTAATAATGGGGGAAACTGGATGTGAGGAATATGGAAACTCCTTACCCTGCCTTTGCATTTTTTCCCTGTAAATCTAAAACTCCCAGAATTAAGTTTATTTAAAATACACTGAATATCTCACTGAATATTTAAAAACTTTTGAGTCAAAGTAGCGAACATATCCCCTACCTTTCAAATTTTTATTGTGTTCCTTTATGATTTCCTATACTGCTCCTCTCTATTTTCAGGAAATTACTAATACGCTTTCTGTTACTATGGAATAATTCGAATTTTCCTGTTGTATATAAATTAAATGCTATGGGATGTGCTCTTTTGGTCTGGTTTCTTTCATTCAGCATAATTACTTTGGGATCCAGTCATTTAGGTATGTGAATCAACAGTTCAGTTCATTCCTTAGTGTTTCTAAATTATATTGTTTATATGGATGTGCCACAGTTTTTCTAGCTGTTAGAGTATCCATCCACCTATTAATGGACATTTGGAGTTTGGGGCTATTACATATGTTAGATACATCACTGTACACGTTTCTATATGTGTATATGCACCTTATTTTCCTTTGATAAATACTTAGAAGTATAATAACTGATTTATATGGTAGATGCAAATTTATATTTTAAAGAAACTACCAAACAACACATTTGTAATAATATTTTGCATTCTAGGGCGCCTGGGTGGCTCAGTGGGTTAAAGCCTCTGCCTTCGGCTCAGGTCATGATCTCAGGGTCCTGGGATCGAGCCCCACATCAGGCGCTCTGCTCAGCAGGGAGCCTGCCTCTCCCTTTCTCTCTGCCTGCCTCTCTGCCTACTTGTGATCCCTCTCTGCCAAATAAATAAATAAAATCTTAAAAAAAAAGAGGGGCAGACTTACCACCAATATTTAAAAATAATAATATTTTGCATTCTAACTAATAGTATATGAGATTCTATTGCTCCATATACTCTCCAGCACTTAAATTGATCAGTCTTTTTTATTTTAGCAATCTAATTGATGTGTAATGCTATCTCATCATTGTTTTAATTTACATTTTTCAAATAACTAATGACATTCCACATCTTTTTATGTGTTACTTGCTCCCCACGTATTTTCCTGAGCCAATTGTCTGTTCAAATCTTTTGCCTATTTTTTTTAAATTGGGCTATATTTTTTTGTTACTGATTTTAGTGTGGTATGACTAACATATAACAATACATTAGTTCCAAGTGTACAACATGATTCAGCATTTGTATACACTGTGAAATGATCACCACAATAAGTCTAGTTAATATCCATTATCATATATAGTTATAAAAACTGCTTTCTTGGGGCGCCTGGGTGGCTCAGTCATTAAGCGTCTGCCTTCGGCTCAGGTCATGATCCCAGGGTCCTGGGATCGAGCCCCACATCGGGCTCTCTGCTCAGCGGGAAGCCAGCTTCTCCCTCTTCCACTCCTCCTGCTTGTGTTCCCTCTCTCACTGTGTCTCTCTCTGTCAAATAAATAAAATCTTAAAAAAAAAAAACTGCTTTCTTATGAGAGCTTTTAAGGCTTATTTTCTTAGAAGCTTTTAAATACACATTATAGTATTATTAACTATATGTACCATACTGTACATTATATCCCCCAGACTTAAACTTATTTTAAGGCTGGAAGTTATACATTTTGGTCACCTTCACCTATTTCATCCACCTACCACTCCCTGCCTCTGGCAACCACCAATCTGTTCTCTGTATCCAAGAGCTTTCCCTACCCCCCATCAGTATAACAGTGGAAACTATAATGGCTAATATTTTCTTGTCTTAAATCTCTATTGTTATTTCATGATGCTATTGGAGAATAGAGGACTTTCCATCAAATCCATCTCATATGAAACAACAAATGTGATTAGAAGTCATCAGAAACAATTTTATTCAAAAAAGGTTATAAGCAGATTAAGTAGATCTTACCACTTTGAAATAGGTTCTGGATCAAGTGACAAATTCTTTGATTCTACCCTCTGAAATTTCAGATTTCCTGTTTTGTTTGAATACATAGAGGAAAGAAAATAATTTTCTTGATAAGCATAAAACTGAAATAAAATAATCAGAGGGTTAAAACCACCAGAGTAATAGCTAAATATAGTTTGTACTTTTTTTACATAGAAAAATAAGGTTAGCCTCTTCTAACATTTGTCGGTGTCCTGAAATTTTTATTCTATTTTTTGTTTTAAAATAATAAGAAGGGGTGCCTGGGTGGCTCAGTCAGTGAGGCATCTGCCTTTGGCTCAGTTTATGATCTCAGGGTCCTGGGATGAAACCCCAGAGGGAGCAGGGAGCCTACTTCTCCCTCTCCCTCTGCCTGCTGATCCCCCTGCTTGTGTGTTCACTCTCTCTCTGTCAAGTAAATAAATAAAATATTTAAAACAATAAAATAAAATATTAGGCTTTGCTAGTGAAGAATATGCCTTCTGACTATCAGCAGAAATCCATTATTAATATACTTAACCAGAAATAAAATAATTTTAAGATCTTCCAGATATTATATGAAATCACAGATAAATGGGCAAAGAAATAATTGAGAGGATTTTACTATTATGAATAAATATGGTATTAGAGGCTACATTTATCCCCCCCAAATAAAAATTTCCTTAATGATTCAGCCAAGTTCTTCTTATAGACATAGGGTTTCCAGTATTAAATTGGTTGATCAATCTTCAATGTGATGGTTATGATAAAATAAAAATCAATTCTGTTACACTGAGATGGAAACCTATGATTATATTTTTTATATTTGAAATTCAAAGATAATAATTTATTGATTCTTAGTACAAAGCCATTGGGGAAAAATGTTTCTTTTTTTTTTAATTACTAAAGAACAAACTAGCTCGAGTGACTTTTACCAAAAAAAATCACTGTACGTCATTGCATATATTCATCTTTTCTAAATTAGATATACAGCATGTTCTTGTACTTGAGTGTAATTAACATAACAAGTAACTTTCTTTGTAATTAAACTTTTGTTGTTTTTATTAAAATGTTGATAGGTGTGGTAAATTGTGCTCTCACTTTTAACTTCTCCCTTTCATTTCTTGGCAGTAGGCAAGGTGTCTTGCTGTCTCTGTAATATTAATGGTTGGACACTTCTTGCAAAGAATGGAATATAGTGTGCTATAGGAATTGCATACAAAATCTTCAGTGAGTGGAAAAAGGACTCCAGGACCTTGGATGTCAGTTCCAGGAGAGACAAATTTATAGGTATAATGATCTGTCTTTTAAAACTGACGTCTAAGGTCGTAGAGGCCTTTCCCCTATCACTAAGGATTTTTCATGCATTCTCTATAATATGAAAAAAACTGTGAGTGTAACATTTAGACATTTTTGCTGCACAAAAAAAGGACCTGCCAGTTTTGTCCTAGGTCCATACACAAAATCAATTTTAATATTAGATTAAAATTTTACCTTTAATTAAAAAAAAAACAGACTTTTACACCTCTGCAATAAAGAAATCTTAAAAGCTTGCTCAGCAATTTCATATTTCCCCAGGAGCTAATAATGAAACAGCCATCTGCCCTCATAGCTCAACAGGCAGCAAGTGAGGTATGTTCTCTTTGGGGCTCACTTGAAGAGGTGAGGTTTTCACTCAGAGAACTGCAGCACAAATACAAATGACCTGCTCCAGTGGCCTGAAGGGTTAAGTGAACTCTTCAAAGTGACATTTGCCATGAAGTATCTAGGGTACTGACAAAAAATAATAACCGTGGTTCAAAGCTAAAATATTGGACTACATAGTACTAGGGGAATTATGCTAAAACTGTTGAAAATGATAGTAAAGTACTGATCAATCGACAGGATCATGTAGGCACAAGGGCTGATTCCACATACAAAGTAACAATATCTTTTCGAAGATTCATTTCTACTTATGACCAAAATGACATTACTTTGTCGAATTCAAGCAAAAGAGTGTAACAATTTGGCCACCAATCTATGAGTACGGTATATATCACTTAATTTATTTAGACTGGCTTTTGTTTCTTTTAGCAATGTTTTGTCATCTCCGGTATACAGGCCTCATACATCTTTAACTGCATTCATCACCAAATATTTCATGTTTTAGATATTGTTGTGTATAATACTTTTAAAATTTTAATACCATGTTTTATTTCTAGTAACATAGCTTAACAGTGGTGTTATTTACCTATAAATACATACTTTTCATACCACAGTGACCTATATACTTAAAAGTAGTGAATTTTGTAGTATGTAAATTGTGGCTATAAAGTTATTTCAAGAATAGTTCTGATAAGGTGGTACTTCTTTATAGGATTTTGCAGACAAGTGAGATGATTCCTATGGCCTGCTTACTACATTTCCAAACAAAAAATATGTACTTGACAAAAATTTCTTGTTATTATCTTTGAATTCTGTATTGATACTTACTTTCTTTACCGTAAGTTAAATGTTCATTGTAATATTCATACTTGGGAATTCATACAGAATATTATCTGCATATAAATAAACATGATATATTACTGGATGTTTTAAAAATATTTTAACTTTATTGATATAGGATCCTGTAAAGACAGGAAATGTCATTCCTTGGTTTAAATCCTATAATCTGAGCCCTTTGAAATTATTCTTGGCTTTGTACTTTTAATATTGCTGTTCACACCTCGGTCTTGCTTGCCAGAATTTAACACTGTTTCTCTTTTGACTTTATAACAGTTATGCTCAGAAAATTTTCATTTGTATGATTTACTCACATTTTTCCTCAAACTTATTTGCAGACCCATAATACCTCCTAGCCTAATCCTAGAAGAGGGTGACTGTATAGTACTAGATACCAAATTTTATTGTGTTCATGTGCTTCAACATTTATTATTACATCAATTGTCTCTTCTTCCATCCACCACATTCTCGGCAGTAGATATTCAAATCCTTCTGGAGAGGACTTACCTATATGCAACATTAATTATGGTAATAAAATAGGGATAATAGTAATAATTAGACATATACTGCATGACAGATAGTTCTAAGTCTTTTCTGCATGTATGGTATTTAATCTTCAAAACATGTATGAATTGGATATTAATCATACTCCTATTGTATAACTTATAGAATAGTGATTAATTGGCTTCCTAATTTCTCATAATCTTTAAGCAGCTTTAAACCAAGGGAGTCGGAGTCCAGTAGTCAGGATCTCAAACATCATATTATTATACCTACCACCCAAATTCTCTTTTTAAATAAGATGAGTAACTTAAGTTACAGTGAATTATGGGACTTAAATGATCCATGGTTAAATCAGTGCATTTTATATCCTCAAGCCAGAACATAATGATGGGCATTGATCTTATATTTTTAATATTTAAGTTCAAGGCGACTATATATTCAAAACTCACTTCCAAACTTATATGATGTAGCTTCACAATCTACCTTTAAAATGTTAGTCCTCCTTAGGCAATTAACTTGGTTTCCAAGTAAGAGTGCATGGCATTATGTTTTCATAAAACAGGATATGTCCCTTTGCTTCAATTAACTTAAATCTTAAAGATATGCATTAGCTTTATGTTCTTAGATGCCTTCAAGAAGTTTGGGCCACATAAATTTTGAAGGTATTTCTGAGTGAGTTGCCTAAATATAATGAATATACAATGAATAATATTTTACAATTTGAAAAAAATGGAGACAGTATTTTGCCTGTATTAGTCCTGGTTCTTCAAATGATGGCTATGATATTGCATTTAATTAGTCTTGAACTCAGTCAAGCTCTGTTAATATAAACGTATCTATAAACCTTCTTAGCTTATAATACTGAAACATGACTAACAGAAAAGGCAAAAAGATCAGAGTTGCTCAGATCAATCTTCATTTTGGATAAATACTTTGATCCAAGTAAAATCCTGTTAAGAAGCTCATGTGTAATTTCTACTTATGGTGATGAAATGAAATCTAGTTTGATTCAACATATTAAATTTGAATTCTTTGAAAAGATACAGGTATTTGATTAGTGGCCTGTTTGTGCTCAGTTTTATGGCCTCTTTATTCACAAAGTGAGTTTTTATACAGCTTTTAAAAAGTCAGCGGTGGTACAGATCTGTTTCCATCACCACATCCTAAGCTATGCAATATGTGTCTTCTATAGATTGATGCTGCTCCGTTTTAGGTGTTTCTGAACATAAGGCCACTGGAAACAGCTTCCAGCAAAGAAATGTGGTGTAACAAACACCCAATTTACATTCATTCTTCCTTCTCATTTTGTTGCTGAGGACTACTAAAAACTGGCAAAGAAAGATTTTTTTTTTTGCTCAATATTTTAAAAAATTCAGTGTCCCCTGTGATCTAATACATAATAGAAAACATTCGTAATACTTGGAGTAAATACATAAAAACAGTAAAATTGAGATAAATGGATTCTGTTATTTGGATTTGTAGCTTCTTGGAGTGAATCACATTTAACAAGGATGGCAGGGGGGGGATATAGCAATAGCTCAGCAGTAAGCCACTCAAAGTGTGATTGAAAAATAAAAAGCACTTAAGAAGTCCAGGTCAGTAAGTAGATCTGAAAATGTCAGTACTAGAAATCAAGATCAGTAAATATGACTTTGTTAAATACTTTCCAAGTCATGAAACAGGACAAAGGGAAAGTGGGAAATAGTTACTTTAAAAAATTCTATGCAAGGAATGCCTGGATGGCTCAGTTGGTTAAGCCGCTGCCTTCAGCTCAGGTCATGATCCTGGGGTCCTGGAATCGAGCCCCGCATCGGGCTCCTTGCTCAGCAGGGAGCCTGCTTCCTCCTCTCTCTCTGCCTGCCTCTCTGTCTACTTGTGTGTACTCTCTCTCTCTCTCTGACAAATAAATAAAATCTTAAAAAAAATAAAAATAAAAATAAATTTAAAAATCTATGCAAGAGAGACTATGGACTCTGAAAAACAACCTGAGGGTTTTGAAGGGGCGGGGGGTGGGAGGTTGGGGGAGCCAGGTGGTGGGTATTGTGGAGGGCACGCATTGCATGGAGCACTGGGTGTGGTGTAAAACTATGAACTCTGTTACGCTGAAAAGAAATAAAAAAATAAAATATTAAAAAAAAATCTATGCAAGAATACAAAGAGGGTAAATATGATGCCATTGAGGTCCTACTTGAATTACTGTAAGATTTGCTAACCTGAAGGAAGCCCATGAGATCTTAGCAGCCTATTTTGAAACCACTCTTAACCCCTTTCTTCAGTCTCAGTTCAAATATTAGGAACCATACAGTCTTAGCCTTTAACTGGGACCTTAATTGGGCCTTTGGTGTCCTAATTATGAATAAGGTAATTATAGTAATTATAGATGAATTAGAGTAATGATTAGTAATTATAAAAAAGTCAACCTAAAGTACGTTTGATATATGCTTTCAAAATAGATGTTTAAAGTGATAGCACTCACCTCAAACATCACGATGTATTCTACTCTATATCTTTCATTATACAAGGATTAGGACTTCAGGAAATCAAAATCATATATATAAATGTACATATATATACACTATAAATTTAATTCTATATATGTGTGTGTGTGTATATATATATATATATATAGTAATGAGTTTAATTCTTAGCCTATGCCCCATGTTTGCTATTTGTGGAAAGGAAAAAAGGTTTTTTTCCTAAATTATGTGAATAATTTCCATAAATTAGTAATGATCTGTACATTTGCCTACTCAGAAGTATTAAAACTCTGACAGAAACTTATTTTGGTGAAAATAATTTCAATTTATATTAAAATATAAAGTTTACAGTCATAAAAACTTTTATGAGTCTACCATACAGTTTCTCTTAAGCCCATAAAGTCTGTAGCAATTGACTAATTAAGAAGAAACAGATCTGGATTGGGTGGTTTACATGAATCTAATATTCAACCTTAGAACAAACCTACAGTGGTTGGGATGGGTTGATATTGTGCCCTTTTTTTAAAAAAAATTATAATGATGTTTAGTATGGTGACTAACATAACACAATAAGAAAAAAGTTTTGAGTATAGTTGACACACAATGTTACCTTAGTTTCAGGTGTATAAAATTGGACTTCAACATTACTATACGCTATGCTGTGCTCACTACAAGTGCAGCTACTACCATCTGTTATCATACACTATTACAGTATCATTGACCATATTCCCTATGCTGTGCTTTTATTCCCATGACTTATTCATTCCATAACTGGAAGTCTGTATTTCCCACTACCCTTCACCCACTGTGCCCATCCGTCCAGCCTCTTTCCCTCTGGCAACCAGCTGGTTTTTGTATTTATAATTCTGACTCTGTATTGTTTGCTTATTCATTTGTTTTGTTTTAAAATTCCACAGATGAGTGAGATCATATGATATTTGTCTTACTTACTGTAATTTCACTTAGCGTAATGCCCTCTAGGACCATCCATTTATCCATCCATGGACCTTTAGGTTGCTTCCATATCTTGGCTACTGTAAATAATGCGGCAATAAACATAGGCAGGGGTGCATATATCTTTCTGAATTGGTGTTTTTGTTTTTCTTGAGTAAGTACCTGGTAATGATATAATTAGATCATAGGGTATTTCTATTTTCAATTTTTTTGAGGAAACTCCATACTGTTTTCCACAGTAACTATAACAATTTACATCCCCACCAACAGTGCATGAAGGTTCCTTTTTCTCTATATCATCACCAACATTTGTTATTTCTTGTCTTTTTGATTCTAGCCATTCTGACAGATGTAAGTGATATCTCATTGGGGTTTTAATTTGCATTTCCCTGAAATTAGTAACATTGAACATCTTTTCATGTGTCTGTGGACCATCTGTATGTCTTTGGGAGAATGTCTATTTAGGTCCTCTGCTGAATGTTAATCTGATTGTTGGTTTGTTGGTATTGAGTTGTATAGTTTTTTATATACCTTGGATATTAACCCCTTATCAGATTTATAATTTGCAAATATTTTCTCCCATTCAGTAGGTTGCCTTTTTAATACTTTCCTTCACTCTGCAAAAGTTTTTTTTTTTTTTTATGTAGTCCCCATAGTTTATTTTTGCTTTTGTTTTCTTTGCCTTAGGATATATGTCCATTTTTAAAAGAGTTAAACAACTAGCCCAGCATTACACAGCTAAAATAATAAATGACAGTGTTGGGATTTGGGCATAGATTCAATTCCAAAACCCATATGCTTCTCAAAATGTCAGACCATCATTTTTATAGGTGAATTACTAAAAATATAAGCAAATGTCTACTAATTAGCTTGAATTTCTAGATATTTTATAAATAAAACAAACATTTTTCTACCACTGTTTATGTTAAATGATAAAATGATGCACTTTATTGCATCATTAAAGAGATTACTTCCAATATTTGAATTGCTTTCTTTAGCTATGTCTCACTTATTTTCTAACTTTTTAACTACCAATTGTCTGTTGTTCACTTTTCTTTTTTAAGATTTTATTTATTTATTTGACAGAGAGAGAGATCACAAGTAGGCAGGCAGAGAGAGAGGGGGAACCGGGGTCCCTGCGGAGCAGAGAGCCCGATGAGTAGAGAGCTCGATCCCAGGACCCTAGGATCATGACCCAAGCAGAAGGCAGAGACTTTAACCCACTGAGCCACCCAGACGCCCCTGTTGCTCACTTTTTGAAAAAAACTCTTCCCTCATAATCCCCTTCACTGAATGATATATTCTTCTCTCATGAAATAGAATACAATGAGCTCATTCTAATTTTAGCCAAATCTATGTGTGCTGATTAAACATAACAGACACACAGCCAATTCATTTATTACAATTGTCTTGATGAGAACTTTGACAAAAGTAGTGATAAAATTAACTAACATAGTGTGGTTTATTACTTAGACTACTTTCATTCTGTTACTGTCTTGACAGGATTGTTAGGGAAATAGTTACCAAACTCTCAGACAACTTTCTAATCCTGGCCCAGCTACTTGCAGCTGTGTGATATTGAGCTGCACTGCTCTTCTCAAAAATGAAGATATGTTTTGAGAGTTGAAATAAGATACAATATAAAAACCACACGCCTTCATGCCCAGAAACATAACTTGAATGGATGATAATAAACTGTAGTCATAATTATGGAAAAACCCTAATGAAGTTTTGATGAAAATGCATCCTAGTGATTGTTCATAGCCATGAAGCCCACTTCCAGTGAAGTTAAACTAGATATTCCTCTGTATATTGCCGAGGTTAAACAATACTGCTGATTTAATTGAGCCTAGGAAAACTACTTTTTTCAGAGTTGTTTCACCTCATATCCTGGAGGAAATTGTACTTTACTTCATTTAAAATAATAAAATATGCCAACAAGAAAATATGTGATTTCTTATAAGAATCACTATTAACATCATGACTGAAGACATCAAAGAGACCTAAAAATACCCCAAAATTTATGTCAGCTTATCCCAAAGTTTTAAATGTAAAAGTTACAATTTTTATTTTCTGTTGACCTATCTTCAAAACCACTGATAATTTCATCAGGTTTGTCCACAGTACAGATAAGTACATCAAAGTCATTCTTATCTTAAAATTATTTTTTGATAATTTCCATTTCTTTCTGAAATTATCTGATTTTGCATTTTGTCTACTTTTTCCATTAGAACTTCTAAAATACCAATCAGAAATACTTCAAATTTCTTGTCTGATCTTTCCAACTTCAGTATCATATCTGAGTCTAACTCTTAGAATTGCTTTGTCTCTTCAGAGTTTTTTTCTTATCCTGTGTACCTTGTAATTTTTGGCTGAATCTTAGAAATATTGTTTAGAATAGAGGACTAAGGGTTAGCTGGTTGGTTATTTATGTATATATGTATTTATTTATTTATTTAAAGGTTTACATAATTGTAGAATGGACACAAATAACATTAATTACTTGAAATATATTAAGCTCATTTTTATGGCTTAGCATACAGGTCAGTTTTTATAAATATCCTATGTGCACTTGAAAAATACATGTTTTAGTGGACACATATCTAGATATAAAGTTTGTAAATGATATTCCTTAAACATATTATATACAGCCATCATTTTCTTATTTTTGTTCTGAGTATCTATTAATACCTTATGAAGGTATTTTATACCTTACGAAGGTATCTCTTGTTATACGGTGGTATATTTCTCAATTTGTCATATGAAAGAGCTATAAAATATGCTTTATATCTTTGAGGGTGTTGTTTTTACATATACAAATAGAGCTATTATAGCTCCCTCATACACTGAGCAGCTTTTCATATTACTCCATTACATTTTTTTAACTTCAAAATGTTTTTCCCTTAAAATCACCCTGTCTGAAATTATATAATTACATCAGTTTCATTTGCTTGTATTTGTGGGGTAATTCTAATTTGTATTTTATAAGAGTGCCTGGGTGGTTCAGTGGGTTAAGCCTCTGACTTCAGCTCAGGTCATGATATCAGGGTTCTGGGATTGAGCCCCACATCGGGCTCTCTGCTCAGCAGGTAGCCTGCTTCCCCTCTCTCTCTGCCTGCCTCTCCACCTACTTGTGATCTCTCTCTCTCTGTCAAATAAATAAATAAATAAAATCTTTAATTTGTATTTTATAATTTAAACATAAGTCAGTCTTAAATTTGGGCGTGTGACAGAAGTAGAAGATAACTATATTTTGTGTTTTGTTGAGACTCATTTCAGATCATTTTTTCTGTCTACTTTTAATGTCTTCTCATTTTCTTCATATTATTTAGGCTATTACTTATCCTGTTGGAATTTGGCAAAATTCTTTGAATAATCCTGAAAATTGTTACGTATTACATCTTCAAATATTTTGGCTTCTCCACTCTCATTTTTTTTACATAACTTCAGCAAGTTTTTTTGGGGCCTTTTATTGTTATTATCATGATTATTATTATTAATATATAATGTATTATTTGTTTCAGGGGTACAGATCTGTGATTCATCAGTCTTACATAATACATAGCGCTCACCACAACACACATCCTCCTCAATCTTACCATTCTATTTTCCATTTTGTGATTAGCTTTTATATTGACAACTCTTTTCTCTCTCTTTCTCTCTCTGAGTTACATATTGAATAAGTTCTTCAAATTTCCCTGCCCTCTCACCCCCACTTTCGGTTCACCAATTTTCTACTCATTCTGTCCAATCTGTTGTGTTTAATACAATCCATCCTTTGTATTTTTATTTTAACTGTGTAGTATTTAATTGCATGATTCAACTTCAACTTTAATTCACCAATCATATGTTCACTCAACTACTGTATTTTATTTTAAATTTTTCAAATCTTTTCTAATTATTTGATCCTTTACATGTAGTTTTCTCATCCTTATTTGAAATTTTAAAAAAACTATTTTTAGCATAACATATTTTAAAATATGAGTTTTATGTTCTAAAACATAAAGTCTTTGTATGTCTCACCCTATGACATTTTTTTCTTCCCTTGTCTTTACTTTTGGTGCATTATATTCTACATGTTTATGATTTTTTTTAATTTCAAGTGATTTTTCCCTCGAACTTTATAGAAGAATTATGACACTGAGCTTAAGTTAAATTCTTTCCAAAAGGATTTGTCTTTATATCTATTGATTACTCAACAATAATACTGATTTGGAAGACTGTAATAAGATTCTCACCTTGATGAGATGGATTATATTTTTTAATTTTCTTTGGTTTGTTGGCTTTTTTTTCTTTTGTTTATTTTTGCTGCATAGTGGGATAATCTCAAGTACAGAAATCATATGATGTCCATTAGGTGTTACATATTCTCCAGGGAAACTTCTTTCCTCCCTCTCCTAAGTAAAACATCAAGATAAGCAGGTTTCATTGTTGTCTATCTTCAAGAGAATTTATTTCTTGTTCACATCGCATTGATTGTATGGCCAAAACTGACCACAGTGTTGAGCATGTGTGCACATGTGTTGTGGGAGAAGGAGGATCCTTTATTAGATTCTATCTTGGACAGAACCCAGGCTTTAGTTTAGCTCATTGCACCCAAGACAGCCATTGTGTCAGAAATTCAAGTTCTCCCAGGATTCCTCCTTTAATGTCCTTTTTTGGACTCTGTCTGATCTTTGCTTTTGTGACTTCTCAGCAATTAATATAAAGAACTTTAGTTTTTCCAAATGGCAGTAATTCTGAGATATCTAGTTTTATATACTATTAGCAACAGAAGTCACAAATGAATTTTTTAAATTATAAAACAAGCATTTAAAACTGAAAATTTTTACACTAGAGTTACTTTTAAAAGAGCAGGATTACTTTAATAGCTCAGAGTAACTTCAAAGTGCAAATCAGTTTAGGAAATAATTTGTAAGAGTAAAATATCCAACTATAACTTCCTTATTTACACCCTATTTTTTAAAAATTTGATCACCTAATGAAAGAAAAGCCTTGAAAATATGAGTTTTCTACTTTTAAAAGCTTTAATTGCTGAGGGTAATGACTCAGAAAAGAAATTATGTTTTTATTGCCTGGGACGTTTCTTCGGTAGCAGAATCTGTTCGTCATAGCAATGCAAGTCTTGGGGGATTGTGTTAATGGACCATGCTGCCACCAATAAACACCTTGAATTGGTAGTTATTTCAGAGAAAAAGGGAGTCACACTTTTATAGACTGTGTCTTTTAAATGCACTGTGAAATAAAGGGCACATAAGCTTAAGAGTAATTATTCCCATTATGCATACTTTTATGACTCAAGATACTGAGATAACAAGGAAAATAAATGTAATATAACCATGTATGGAAAGCTCATCAAGGATGAGATTCTCAAAGAGTGTATTAGATGAAGAAATGTGAATAAATAATACATTTTGTAATAGTTTTAAAAATCAATCATGTCATGAAAGAAACAGAGAAATATTTTACTAATTTATATTTAATATCAATAAGTGACTAAACTGTTTCCTATGACAGATTATATATTTGAGGGGGAGAGGGCATTAGTCTTTTACATCCAGTGTGTAAGTTCTATTAGTCAGGATCCTTCAAGAAAATCACAATTTTCATATTAAAAGTAAATCTCTACTATCTAAAGGAAAAATAACAAGATATTAAGACTTTATACTAAAGTCTCATAGAAACCATTCTGTATGATTTCATCATCCCCTACTATGTCATCTTCTCAAAAGAACTTTTGTGTTTTTTTTAAGACTTTATTTATTTATTTGAGAGAGAGAAAGCACGCACTAGTGGGGGAAGGGACAGAGGAAATGGAGAGGGAGAAGCAGACTCCCCACTGAGCAGAAAGCCTGATGTGGGGCTTGATTCCAGGACCCTGGGATCATGACCTGAGCCAAAGGCAGACACTTAACTGACTGAGCCACCCAGATGCCCCTCAAAAGAACTTTTTAAATAAAATAAGATAAATATTGCCGCCATGTTCAGTTACATGGGATGCTTTGGAACTAAAAATCAAGAATTTTACACCTAAAAATCAAGAATTTTCTTGTCCTTCAATTATATACTTTTGAATATACTGTAAATTGAAACCGGGGTGGGAGATTTTTCACCAATTTCCATGTCATCCTTGTGCAGATGCCATGCTAATCTTCCTTGTAGTTTTCCAATTTTAGTATATGTGCTGCCAAAGTGAGCACTGGGTAGGGAGGTTTTCAATATAAAATTATTTAATATTGAAGGGAAGTGAGGAAAAATGTTTAGTTTCTTTGAATAAAGTTCATTGACAACCTAAGTATTTCAAAACTATCAATATATTTAAACCATCAAGTATACCATCAAGCCATCATATTAGATGCCTTACTTAATTTCTGGCAATTCTTGCCGTTTTTCAAGGGTTTTCCTTTAGTGAATACTTGACCTTGAAGAAAATATTCTATCTTGTGATAGAATTCTATCTTGTGCTAGAATTCTAAAACATTCTATCTTGTGAGTTCCTGGACTAGTTAACTGTTAGTTATGGCTACAATTTGTTTTCCATTTATTAGTCATCACTGGGATAGTAAAACTAGATATTATATAAACAGTGAAGAGAGATCTTTAACTTAGATTTCCTTGGGGAACTAGGGACAGTGAAAGATCACCAGGTTGTAAATAAGCTTAGTCTTAAAGGAAGAATTAGAGAAACATCAGTGAAAGTGTTGATGAAAACATTCCAGAAAGAACAATTAGAAAATGTGCAAAGTCATGAAGACATAGAAACACATAATTTTTTAAAAGATAATTTTTAAAAGTGAAAGGAGTAATATGTCTTCCTGAATTGGGTGAGTTTATGATGATGTAGCAAGCGTATGAGGCAAGAGAGCAAATCTGGGGCCAAATTATTGATGGCTTTAGGGAGCTTGAATGTTTATAAACACAGAAGTGACAAATCAAGTTTTATATTTTACAAACATCTTAGGGTCTTTAGGGTGGGGTGTAATGACAAGATCATCTAGGAAGATGGTGCAAAAATACAGGTGGAAAAAATTGAATTAAAAGAGGCCACCATCAACATAAGAAAGAGAGGGTGGATTTGAAAGATTATAAAGAGATAACAGATACTAATATCTAATCTATGTGTCTAGCAAATAAAACAAAATTTGTCTCAAACTATACTGTCTAAAAACAGGTCCTCTAGCCACATGTGTCTGTACACATTTAAGTTTATACCAGTTAATATTAAGAAAATTCAAAAGTTCAGTTCCTGAATAGCATTAGCCACATTCCAAGTGCTCAGTAGTCATATATGGCTAGCAGCTACTGCTTTAGAAAGTATTTATATTAGACATTGTCAGGCTAGAGTGAATCCCAGATACTTAACATGGGCTACCCGTGATTAAGAGTAAGTACCCAATATTTGCAGTCACTCTGAGTGGGAGGTGGGATGTAACGTTGCAATTGTACTTTCAGGTACTGCACTTTTAGGCAGGACTGGCATATCTTGCAGACCCAAATCTGAACCAGGCTCCAGTGTTTTATTTCCAATCAACTTGTTGTATGAGGCAATAGGTGTGGATTGATGGAAAGGAGGCAATGAAGAAGAAATCAGTTTCAAAAAAAGACAAGATATTTGCTTATGCAACTTGCTTGTATATCTGGCCTTATCCAACCCATTTTTTAATGTATTATTTCTACTTGATGATAACTGCTGCACACGTCCACCTTTAGAGTAAATGGGTCAGACATGGAAAACAGGCTGCATGGTTATCTCATGTCCCAGGTAAGACCAGCCTCTCTTTCAGTGAAGGTGTTGGTGACCTGGATTTAGTCTAGAAATGGGGTACGAGGCCATGACTTTTCATCTTACTGATTCAAGTCAGATTTTTGGTGACAGATCTAGAAGGATTTTTTCTCTCTTCCATATGTCATGCAATATTCTAGTATGCTCTCCATCTATCTGATTTCCTGGGAGGTCAAGATCAGTGAGGTGGTACCAGAAATCCCTGTAGTCCAAGTATGTCCTTGCTGTTCATAGTAAATTGTTGGAAGATATTCTCTGTGAATATTTTCATGCTTGTATATAATCCAGGCTTTCCAAGTAAAGAGGGTGTTTGCATAATAAAGGCTTTGGAAGCTAGAGATAATGAACGTATCACTCCAAAGAGATTTACAGGATTGTCTCCCTGGAGCCATTTCTTTACTTTCTTGTTGAGATCTGACTCTATTCCTGGGTCAATTAGTAAGAAGAATTAGTAGCCCCCTTGCAAGTCCCTGCTCCCCAGAAGATTATGAGACTTTTTAAGCAAAGGCTCATTTCCTCAGTCACAGGTGGTCAGGCTACTTAAATGGCACAGGGAGGTTTAGAGTTGTTACAGGTTCAAGTTTCTTCTAAGTCCAACCTGTTCATGGGGTTAAGATCCAATTTAATAAAGCAGGAAATGAGATGAGAGACAGTAAATTGATAACTGCTACAAAAGTAGGATTAATTTTTTGAAAAAGGAGAAATTGCCAACAATTACTGCAAATGTAAAGGTTCGAATAAGATTATTCCAGGAGGGGCGCCTGGGTGGCTCAGTGGGTTAAGGCCTCTGCCTTCAGCTCAGGTCATGATCCCAGGATCCTGGGATCGAGCCCTGCACTGGACTCTCTGCTTGGCAGGGAGCCTGCTTCCCCCTCTCTCTCTGCCTGCTTCCCCCTCTCTCTCTGCCTGCCTCTCTTCCTACTTGTGATCTCTGTCTGTTAAATAAATAAGTAAAATCTTAAAAAAAAAAAAAAAAAAAAAAAAAAAAAAGATTGTGCCAGGAAAGCATGTTGGTTATTTGGCTCAGAAATATCCAATAGTTTACTTTACCCCTCACTGCTGGTGAAACACAATTTATCAATACATTCTCCATCCTTGCACCCTACGGAGATACAAACACAATCTTTCTCAACAAAATATTATAGACACAATGGTCACTTCATGCCAGAAATAAAAATTCCATTTTGAGATAATTTAATATAATAAAATATATTTTAATAGAGATTGATGGTATTTTCTTGCATTTAATGAAAGCTCTCATTAAAATTAATGCCTATAATAAGGTATAAAGATGGATAGTACACCTAATACTATTTACTTTTTGTGGAAATTGAGGAACACAAAAGATTAATAACCCCAAACCACTGAATGATTTAAGAACTAAATTTTCATTTGCTGTTTCATTGTTGACTAACATATATTACTTCTTTTATGACAACAGCTATTTTCATGAATTATTTTCCTTTTTCTCATGCAGGGCAATGGACACTAATCATCACACTACTGTGTTACATATTATATGATGGTAATCTCCATCTCAAAGTCCAAGGGAAAATAGATATATATTCTACAGTGTAAGGGAAAGTGGATATATGCTTTCTAGGTAATGGGGCTTGACAAAATGAGGAGAAAATGAGATAAATAATGAGTCTTTTAAGTCAATTGAAAATAAGAGGTGAAAACTTTCCAATTCATCCTTTTTTTCCATCTTTATTCCATTTTATTCACACTTTATTACATCAAATGTTCCACTACTTCTCAGCCATTATACTTACCAAAAATTATCCATATTAACCTAAGAACCCCTGGCATATGCACTGCTTCAGTGCTTACCTAGTAGGATAAAGATTTCCCACAAGTTTTGTATGTAGGCTGTTCTTTGGTCTTCCCATCCATGTATGTACCCACTTGTTACACTGATAGATCTTTACCCATTCCCTGCTGTGGGTACTACTTTCCTACCTTGAGGTTATAATGCAAGGTAACCTAGCTGTTTTGTATCCACCCATGTTCCTTTTGTGTCTGTCACTCTGTAAATATCCTACAAACACTGGAGTCTCACAACAAATCAAAATATGGTGAAAATAAATATTTTTTATTATACAGTTGCTAGACTACTTATAACCAATATAACTAGTACAGTCCTGAGAATGACTGGTGAAAAGGAAAAAAAAAGGAGAAAAAGAGTGGTTTTCTTAGACTTAGAGCTTTTGTTGTTAGCAAAACAGCACACGGTCACATGCTTATCTCAATGGCTATTTCTGTTGAGAACCACATGTGGATAAATGAGGGAAAACTGTTGTGAGGATTTTTTTTAACACCCATACAAATACAGTTGTCTTTCTATCTATCTTCTGGAATTTATGGATGAGGGAAACAAGAGCCAGACTGTACAGAGCTACAAAGTTTCTTCACCTCAAACTCTGATTTATTATCTGGGAGCCAATAACATTCTTAATCCAAAATAAACTAGAATGCAATCCTTATTAATCTGACCATTGGACAGCAATTTTTAAATTTCAGTTAAAATTAAATATAAGAAAAATAACAATAATAACAATAATAGTATTAATTACAAACATAATAAACTAAGCTCAATAACAAGTGTTTCCCATAAATTATTTCATTGATACTTATTACCAAGTTACTTATCAAGAAAGTGAGAATTTAAAGTATTAATTTGTTTAAGAAGACACCAGGAAGTTAAAGAAGCCAACACTGTATCAAGTTCACCACAGTGAGTCATCGCATAAAGAAAGCCCTAACAGACCTCAAATCATCTGCCTTTATAGAGGAAACAAATCAGATTACTTGCTCTGACTTGCTAAATTCAATTAAGTATCTCTACACTGGGACAAGAATTCACAGAAAAAAAAAACTGTTCTACATCCCCACTGTACCAATATACTGTATCTTTTATGTACAAGTATATTAATGAATGTCATTGATACAATGTTCTTTGAGTATGGATCAAGGCTACCTCAGAACCTACTAGTAAACAATCCTGAGTTCTTTATTCACTGCTTTAGAAAAAATAATAGCTATGTGTCAAGCGTTGCACTAAGAGCTTTACATATATTTACATATTCAGTTCTCCAATTCAGTTCTCCTAACAAACCACAAAGGTAGTTTCACTATCCCCATTTGGAGATAAGGAAACTTATTCTCTATGAAGTTAAATAACTTGTCCAAGTTCTTAGAACTGGTATGTACCAACCCAGGAATTGAACCAAATTACGTCCCTGAAAGTTTTTGATCTTAATAACCACTGTATAACATTTCCTTTTTAACTGCTTTGAAGCAAATTATTGTTATTCTGACAAACACATATTTATGTCAAAATTATGTACCATATTCTCTACACACCAATAGTCACATGCATAAATATAATTAGTAACATAGATTGCTGTAAAAATTTAGTTCCTTTTAAAAGCAAAAGTTATACTGTATTGACAGTCCTTGCATTTCCTAGATTACCAACAACTCTATAAATATTAAATCACTATAACAGATAATTTAAAACATTCAGTATCATGCAGTTAAACACCCAAACAGTAGAATTCACTTTAATGTTGCTATATGCAAACATACTCTCTCTAGTTTGGTTTTGAGCCACACATGTTGCTCCACAAACAGAAGGACAGATGTTGCAAGATAACTCATCTTTATAGGTAGATTTAATTTACACCATGTTGGAGTGAAAATGTTTGATGGAGCTCTTTAATTTTTCTGCTATACAGGAATATAATAGTCACCAAAAAATCCCATCTTTAAATGACAGATCTTTGCATAGTCTAATCTAGAATACCTGCAGGGGATGGGAGTGATCTGACCTGTTTTATAAAATTATAGTGATGTGCGATCAAGTTTTAAAAAAACAGACTTTACATGTGAGGTTCCCCAGTCAGTAAAGACAAAGCTTGTTTCAGGTATAAAAACACTCGGTCTCTGTGTCAAGAGAAAGAACTCCCCATTGCTTTGAAGCACCCCTGGCAGCTGATAATGGAGAGCTGTTGGCAATGATTGTGGAGGCAGATGCTTACCTGTTCTCCTACAGTGTACAATCTTGGCTTGATGACAAGGTGAGGAGAAGGAGAAGCTGTCACAGAATGGGGGCAACTGGCAGCTGGAACCCTAGCGGGGAAGGGTAAACTGGTCACCCAGGGCTGCTTGCTTGACTGTAGCAGATCTCATCAATCATGCCAACATATGCAGCTGCCTGAAAATAAACAGGCTTCTCAGACAGGAGACAAAATGAGGCAAATTAAAAGACCAATAATTTAAACAAATCTGTTTCCAGTTTCACAGCAAAGACGGATGGCTGAATTCTGCTGATAGACCCAGATTTCTGGTTAATTGATAAAAGTCACGGATACATACTAATACAGTAAGTTTAAACATGACATTCTGAAACACAATCCTTTTATAAATCCTTTAAAAGTCCTTTTTTAAAACATGGGCATGACATATTTTTTTAATCTGTCGATTATTATCTTCTCTTAGATTTTTCTAAAACTATTACTAAAAGAAACATTGCAGCTGTAGGAACCCTATTGAAGCATACATCTGGTTCCATCCAAAGCCCCGAATAAAACCAGGGAAACTGTAACAGTGACTGCATAATTATGCTCATAGCATAATCCTCTTTATTTTCATTTCATTTTCCTTTATCATATTAGTTTATTAGCTGATCTTGAAAAACATCCATTACTTCCTCATCACAACTTCTCCTTTACTTCTTCTGAGCAGTTTAACATTATTTTGATTCTTTCTTATATATGTATATACATTATCTATTTTCTGAACATTCTTTTCAAATTCCTCATAGTCCTGCAGCAACCTTCTATTTCACATCAAGAAAACAAATTACTTGCAGTCCTTCCTTTTCTGGCTTCTAACAGACCTCTACTGGGAACTCTTGACTAATAACTGTAGATTCCCTAAGGTTAAATGATGATGAACTCCACCATGAGATACTTAGTAGTTTTTACTCCTTGTTATCACATTTCTTCCTTGAGTCTATCCTTTATCCACCTGATTTAGATTAAAAGGACCAAAGAGCTCATGTCCTTTTTAGTGATGTGTTCTGCATTTATATGCTTTATGATTGCTACCCAGTGCCCTACAGAGAGCACTGAGGGATCTGATGAGACAATATCACAAGGTGGTGATTTTCTTTTTCAAATCTGACAGTGTTGCAGAAATTAGAGAAAGACAAAACTAGCCTGAGGTCAATGTAATTCTCTCGTCTCTCAGGCTCATCTCCTTACACAGGTGGTGCTACAGCTGCTGTTGTGTCTGCAGGGGAATAACAGTCGCTGGCAGCCCTGTACACAGCTGGCAGCTGGACGCAGGGACATGAGAATCAGGTTCGACATTGCTAAATGGGAAGCATCCACGTTGCCTTCCAAATGTCTGCTTTTCTTTAATCCACACTCTGAGATGCGTTGTTGTTGTTCTTGTTGTTTCTGTCAAGGCTGAGGGTTCAAATTTCTCCTCACCTAGTAGATTGCTTAGCAATTTGCCATGGCAGCTATCTCCACCTCAGACATCTCTCAGGAACTAATTAGCTCAATGTATTTAATAATTATTTTAAGCTAGCAGTTCTTTTTTTTTAAATATATTTATTTGTCAGAGAGAGAGAGAGAGAGAGCAAGTGAGCACAAGTAGGGGGAGCAGCAGGCAGAGGGAGAGGCAAGTGGAGGGAGAAGCAGGCTACCCACTGAGCAAGGAGCCTGATGTGGGACTCGATCCTAGGACCCTGGGATCATGACCTGAGCCGAAGGCAGTAGCTCAACCAACTGAGCCACCCAGGTCCCCTAAGCTAGCAGTTCTTTTTAACCTTTCTTTAGAATTTGGAAGAGCGTGGGTTATCCCATAACAATATATCTCCCCCCAAGAAAATAAGTTGGATTTTAGTACAGTGGTGTTCTGGAGTAGCAAATAAACAAACAAACTATGGAAAACATGGCATTTGGAGAGAGGAAAAAGAAACTATGAATTCAGTAACTAGAGCATTGACAATGACATTTTGCACATCCACAGGTAATATTCAGACATCTGGGAAGGCTGATTTTATTTATTGTTTTGGACATCTTCCTAGTACATATACATCACAGATTCTTTACTGCTTACATTGGATTTCATCTCCCTGTCAGATGGTTACTGTAGCCATTTTAGAATCCCTGGAATTAATTTCCATAAGTGCATTGACAGCCATGACTTTTTCAGCCTTTTAAATCACTACTAGTGATAACCTGGGTTCCTCAAATCTGTCCTTTATCACAATTTTCTTTGACTTCAAAGAATGTCCATCATACATGTACACTCTAAGCTTCATTAGCTCTGATGGCCATGCCATATGTTTACCAAAAATAAATAAATAAATAAATAAATAGATAAGATTATGCATAGAACAGTCCAAGCATAGATTAAAATAGTAATGAAGAACTGCTCTGCACATCAACTCATATCTCAACACTCTTCAATATAACCATTTTTGCCACATTTGTGTGACATAATAAGAGCACTATGATGGCTCAGTCAGTAGTCATAATCCCAGGGTCCTGAGATATAGCTCCACATTGGGCTCCTTGCTCAGGAGGAGCTGGCTTCTCCCTGTCACCCTTCCTCTGCTTGCCACTCCCTCTGTTTGTTTTCTCTCTCTTTCTCACTCTTTCTGTCAAAAATTTAAAAAAGCATCATGAATTGGGTCTAAGCAACTGTGCATGAAGTCCCATTATAATTAATTAGTGTTGTTATAGCAACACCTTTTATGATATTGCTTGACACCCACTGGACGCAGTGGCATGGGATAAACTATCTAAAAAATAATTTTGTCAATCTCATCCTTAACCCTCTCATGCTACTATCTTTTTTCCCCTTTTTATTTTAGTAATTTTTGCCCTTACCTTGAATCTTTTTTTTCCCCAGAAATTGAGTAGTCAAACCTAAGCACAGGATCAGGTGTTAATATCATTTTTCTTGCATGAATATTAAGAAGCTAGCACTAGTTCCCTGTCATGCAAAACAAACACAGTATTTATTTTAGTAAAAATATTATTTTTTTCTTTTATTTAGCACGATTGCCTACAGTGTGGAAACAGCATGCCACATTTGACTACTAGTAACCACTGCCCTGCATCTACAGTATACCATCAGGGGGGAAAAAAATAATTTTTTTCTTAGAACCACATCTATGGAGTTAGCTATGCTTGTTAGCATATTTATAAAAAATAGTCTGACTTGGGAAGGAATTTACAGGCCATTTAGTACAACCTCTCAAATTTATAGGTTCAAAGACAGGGGGAAAGAAATATCCAGAGGTCTCATGAGTAGTTAACCAGAACTGGGACATGAACCAAGGTCTCCATGTTCCCTAATTGGTATACTTTATACCAAATTACAAGCTGCCTTCTGTTACACAGTTGTAACTCACACAGCATCCTTACTGGAAATATAAAATAGACATAAGGAAAGCTGTATGCAAAGGCTAGCTTCAGTGAATGACAGTCTTGTTTTGTTGGTGGTGGAAAAGCTATGCTAGTGAGTCAATGCACCAAATTTCTGTTTATATACCAAGTCAGGATTATTTTCAAGTAAAACTGAGTGTGAGAGAGAAAAGAAAGCCTGAATGGGCAGGAAAATTTCAGCATTGGGAGAGTATGGCTGTAGGTGAAGAGTAGAAGTCTTGGGATATCAGGAGTATTGTGGAACTGCCGCAAAAAGAACAAGTGGGTGCTGGCAGAGCTCCAAGTCAAGGAGTCTGGGAAGATTCAACACAATGTGATCCAGCTAAGATTCAACAGAGCAACAGAATCCTAGGAATTGGGATTTAGAGAGGCAAG
The DNA here is from genome assembly GCA_004024625.1 of Mellivora capensis. Lineage (NCBI taxonomy): Eukaryota > Metazoa > Chordata > Mammalia > Carnivora > Mustelidae > Mellivora > Mellivora capensis. The sequence goes on from PISX010004010.1 coordinate 26,251, forward strand.
CAACAAAAGGACAACTGCAACAAATGTCCTTGCAATACTAGAACCAGGTAAATATCAGAGCTCTATACAGGGTTGACAGAACCAGCTACATAATTTGGAGGGCTCAATGCAAAATGAAAATATGAGTTCCTTGTTAAATCATTATTAAAAATTTCAAGTTGGCAACAGCAGAGCATTGAAATAATTGCATGGCCCTTTTAACTGTAGGGAGGTTTGGAATCTGAAATATGCATTTCATACAATTTCTTGAAGCTAGAATTCTGAAGGTGACTATGGTTTTGCCAATTGGATGTACTCATAATTGATTTAAAAGGTAGGAGTAGGCCAAGGGTTTTGACTGTGGCTGCTAGGAAGCTACTTGATGTGAATTCTTCAAATCAAAGGTATGGATCTCCATACTCCAGGTTCTTTAATATTAAGAGGCAAACTCAAGGAGATTTAGCCTAGAACCTGGTGCCTTAATCCTCCTAACAATTTTATGAGCATCTAATTCCCTATATAGATCTCTTCCTATTTAAAGTATCTAATATAGCTTCTGTTTTCAACTGAACCTTGTCTGATTCAATGAAAGTCGCTTGATTCTATAGGAGGAGGTTAAAACTCTCCAGCAGTAATTTTGTAACAGAGATTCTGGTAAGCTTTACTAATGTACAAGTGACATGACTTCAATTTACATTTGTAATGTACTTGTGGCCAATGAAATATGGACAGAGAAATTTTATAAAGCAGTACTGATCTATCATTCTTGATGTGTAATAGTTTCCTAGGGCTGCCATAACACACTACCACAAACTCTGTAGCTTAAAACAACAGAAATGTATTCTCTCACAGTTCTGGAGGCCAGAAGTCTGCCCAAAGTGTCAATAGGGTTGGTTCTTTTGGGAAGCTTGGAGGGAGAATCTATACCACACCTCTCTCCTTGTGTCTGATGGATGCTGTCAATCTTTGGCATTCCTTGATTTGTAGATGCATCATTCCATTCATTTCCTTCATTTTCACATGAACTTCTCTCCAGCATGTCTGTGTCTTCTCTCTCTCTCTCTCTCTCTTTCTCTCTCATTTTAAGGATTTTATTCATTTATTTGAGAGAGAGAGAGCATGAGCAGGGGTGGAGGAACAGATGGAGAGGGACAAGCAGACTCCCCACTGAGCAGGGAGGACACCACAGAGCTGGATCCCAGGACCCAGGGATCATAACCTGAGCCTAAGGCAGATGCTTAATTGACTGATCCACCCAGGGACCACTCCTTTTTGTTCTCTTATAAGGACACACATCTTATTTAGGATCCACCCAAATTCAGCATGATTTCTTCTTAAGATCCTTAGCTTAATTATACCTATAAAAACTCTAAGGGTGGGTGTCTGGGTGGCTCAGTGGGTTAAGCCGCTGCTGCCTTCGGCTCAGGTCATAACCTCAGGGTCCTGGGATGGAGTCCTGCATCGTGCTCTCTGCTTGGCGGGGAGCCTGTTTCCCCTTCTCTCTCTCTGCCTGCCTCTCTGCCTGCTTGTGATCTCTCTCTCTCTGTCAAATAAATAAAATCTTTAAAAAAAAAAAAAAACAAAACTCTAAGGGAAAATGTCACATTCTAAACTCCTGGATTGACATATTTTGAAGGAACATCACTTAACTTGCAACACTAAGAAAAATAATGAAATTAAGCTTATTAAATTTAGTTTGTTTGTTTGTTTCTTACGGTTTCCTTTGTAATAGAAAATAATGTAAAGTTAATACATTGAAATTGACCTTTTGAAAAGAAGACTTAAGCAAAATTGTATTTAGAAAAGGGCAATTCCAGAGGCACCTGGGTGGCTCAGTGGGTTAAGCCTCTACCTTCGGCTCAGGTCATGATCTCAGGGTCCTGGGATCGAGCCCCACATCGCGCTCTCTGCTCCAAGGGGAGCCTACTTTGCCTCCCCCCCCGCCCCGCCCTGCCTGCCTGCCTACTTGTGATCTCTCTCTCTCTGTGTCAAATAAATACACAAAATCTTTAAAAAAAAAAGGGGGGGGAAGAAAAGAAAAGGACAATTCCAGATTTTAAAAGGACTGGTTATTGAAATGAAAAACACAATGTTTTTAAGTTTCAAAAATCGTAAAATTACATGATTTTCAATTTTGCCATAAGATACCAGCAATCTTCATTCTTTATCTTCAGATATCAGGACTGCAAAAGTCAGGAATAACAGTGTTTTGCTAGGGTTCAATAACTTGTGGAAAATACTCAAGATTTCATTAATTTTTTTTAAGATTTTATTTATTTGACAGAGAGAGATCACAAGTAGGCAGAAAGAGAGGGAGCAGGTACCCAGGTACCCCAAGGTTTCATTAATTTTTAACTAGAATTAGAGGTGATAACAATCCTCCCTTCACACATATACTTACACATACATCTGTGGTATGTTTTTGTAAATTGGTAAAAGGACAATAGTCTGCTTCAAAAACTCTTACTGATTTTCAACTTCTAGTTTTATTCTAAATGTAAAAATGTCATTTAAAAAATATTGGGGCACTCAGGTGGCTCAGTTGGTTAAGTGTCTGCCTTCAGCTCGGGTCATGATCCCAGGGTCCTGGGATGGAGCCGTGCATCAGATTCCCAGCTCAGGGGAGGATTCTGCTTCTCCCTCTTCCACTCCTGCTGCTTATACTTTCCCTCTGTCAAATAAATAAACAAAATATGTTTTTTTAAGGTTTTATTCATTTATTTGACACAGAGAGAGAGCACCCAAGCAGTGGGAACAAGGCAGAGGGAGAAGCTCCCCTGCTCAGCAGGGAGCCCAGTGCAGGGCACAATCCCAGGGTCCTGGGATCATGACCTGAGCCAAGGGCAGCCGCTTAAATGACTGAGCCACCCAGGTGGCCCTAAATAAACAAAGTCTTTTAAAAAAATTTAAAAATCTTAATTACAACAAAACATAGTAGTGATTTCAAGTTATAACAAAAAGATATTTAGATGATGCAAAATAAAGGGGTTTTGAAAGTGATTGCTGTAACATCTTCTTTGAGTTAGTAGCTGGTCAATAGTAGTACTAATAGTAGTAGTAGCAGTAGTGGCCACGACTAATGTAAAATCCTACACTGAATATTAAAATGGAACCCATGTGTCTATTCAATATATATAATACCCATACTAGACAAAGTAAAATAAATAAACAGATGCTGAATAAATATCCATGATATTGACATTCATGAAATCAGAGAAAATCATTCAATTTTCAAACTTTGTTTCAGTTCTCTGGTAAACAAACTTTAATTTTGACAAAATAAGAGTGCCCAGGTGGCTCAGTCAATTAAGTGACTGACTCGTGGTTTTAGCTCAGGTCCTGATCTTATGGGTCATGAAATCAAGCCCCATCTTGAGCCCCATGTCTAGCCCCACCTCGGGCTCCACACTCACAGGGAGTCCACTTGGATATTCTCTCCCTCTGCCCTTTCCCCCACTCATTTGCACACTCTCCTCTCTCTCTCTCTCACTCTCTCAAATAAAGAAATAAATCTTTAAAAATATTAATTTTGACAAAATAGTATTGTTGATTATATCAATGTAAATCACTCATTTAGAACCTCACAAATTCTGTCTATTCTGACCATCTAACTTAAATAATTTAAAATAATAAGTAGCTAACATAACATACACTGGCAAAAGAGAAGGAAAATCAATTCATTGGTCAGTATTATTGCACATTATATTAAACAATATATAGAAATATTTTTAACATGTCATTAATTTCATAGCCATTCCATATTAGAGTGTAAAAATAAGCTTTCATTGTACTTTAGGTGAAAATTACTTGAATTCCTGATATCCAACTAGTGGGGAAATACATTCATTAGGCTTTGGTTAGTTTTCTTTTAAATTGCTAAGTTTCGTTTCGAAGACCAAGAAGTTAAAGGCTAAATGATGTTAAAACTCAGGATTTAACTACAGTATCTATTGTTCAGCATTATAAATTTGAACAGAAATAGAAAGATTATTTATGTCATAAAAGAAAAAAGAAAAAAGAAAAATAGAAAATTATTTATATCATAAAAGACATAAATAATCTTTCTATGATTTATCTATTTAAGAATTAGGCTACAGTGGTGCCTGGCTGGCTCAGTCAGTAGAGCATGCAACTCTTGATCTTGGGTTGTGAGTTCAAGCCCCTTATTGTGTGTACAGATTACTTAAAAATAAAATCTTAAAAAAAATAAGAATTAGACTACAAAGTCCATATATTTTATGTTGATTTGACTATTTGATAAATACATGGCTGTATGAATCATTTTGTGACAATATATCTATTTAATGATAAATTATTTTATTCTTTTATCTTTACTTAAAAAAATGTCTTTGTAGGATGCCTGGGTAGCTCAGGTCATTATCTCAGGGTTCTAGAATTGAGCTCCGCATTGGGCTATCTGCTCAGCAGGGTGTCTGCTTCTCCCTCTGCCTCTATGCTCTCTCTCTTTCTCTCAAATAAATAAAATATATTAAAAAAATGTTTTTCTGGGGTGCCTGGTTGGCTCAGTCAGTTTGAGCATCTGCCTTCGGCTTAGGTCATGATCCCAGGATACTGGGATCAAGCCCCACATCAGGCTCTCTACTCAGCAGGGAGTCTGCTTCTCCCTTTCCCTCTTCCCCTCTCTTTGCTTGTATGCTCTCTCTCACTCTCTCTTTCTCAAATAATAAATAAAACTCTTTAAAAAATGTTTTTTCGGGGCGCCTGGGAGGCTCGGTGGGTTGGAGCCTCTGCTTTCGGCTCGGGTCATGATCCCAGTATCCTGGGATGGAGCCCCACATTGGGCTCTCTGCTCCGCAGAGAGCCTGCAATTAAAAAAAAATGTCTTTTCTGTGCAACATTTTATTTTATTTTTATTGCATTCTTGTGAGACAGATAGAACCAAGATGCCTCACTGGTGGTCAAAATTTGAGTTAAGTTGAGCTTATTTTTGGTTGTGTAGAGAAGAGAAAATGTGATGATGAAGAGAAGACACTAGGGATCACGTTAAGAGAATGTGTAGTAAGTCTTACCTCTTGGCAGCCCTAAAACTAGAGGAAACCAGCCGATCTTGCCATGCTTTTCTTGTCTTATTTGACAAAGCAAAATTATTTTGAGAAGTGAAAGCTTTAAGAGATGTAAAAGCTTATTATTTGAAATTATTTAAATTGAAGTGATTCACAAGTCCTTTTGAAATATAAAAATACCACAACCAACTGCAATTGATTATATTTATTACTATTCTAATGTTGACAAATACTGCTTTCAGGACTAAATAACAAGTAATCATAGTTTATTTTCTAAGTCAAATATGTAAAAGTAAACTAAACCTGAGACAGAGGGAGTGAAGGATGAAGTATATAAAATCAGGGACTGGGCCTTACCTGAAGCCCATTTAGCAATCTCCTTCACATGCTGTCATTCAAGTATGGTTTTCTCTGCTGCATCTAACATCAACCAGTCCCTCAGTGTTCTCAAAACACGTGGGACATGTCCTTCGTGAAGCGTATTAATTTAGGTGAGTTGCCAATCTAGCTGTCTCCTCTCCTAGACTGTGAATAAACTACAAGTAGGAATAGTACTTTATCTGCCCATTCATCTTTCATTCTTTCGTCCCCTTCCCTTCCCCTTCCCTTCTGTCCTCTACTGTCTTTCATTGGGTATACTCAATACCTAATATAATGCTTAGCTCTAGGACAGTCATTCTAAAACTTTAATGTGTATTAGAACCATCTGGAGATGATTTTAACAAGAACAGAATGCTGGGCCCATTCTCAGTTTCTCATTCAATAGGTCTAGAGTTGCATACCCCTGGTTTTATCAGTTCTAATGAGTTTCCAGGTGATATTAATGCTGCCTTTATGGGAACTACATATTGAGAACACACCTCTCTCATTTAGAAAATGGCCAATAAGATTTGCTGAATAGGGGCACCTGGGTGGCTCAGTGGGTTAAGCCTCTGCCTTCAGCTCTGGTCATGATCTCAGGGTCCTGGGATTGAGCCCCGCGTGGGTCTCTCTGCTCAGCAGGGAGCCTGCTTCCTCCTCTCTCTCTCTCTCTGCCTGCCTGTCTGCCTACTTGTGATCTCTCTCTGTCAAATAAATAAATAAAATCTTAAAAAAAAAAAAAAAAGAATTTGCTGAATAAAAATTAGAATCCTATACAAATGTGCTTGTCACTGCAATTTTTTCCATTGTTCATGAAGGCTTTGATCAGTTTGATGGTCAACTATAATAATAGCTCTTAACAATTTATTGTGTTAAGACATTGAATTAAATACATGTCCTTTATGTTGATCACAGAACCTAGTAAAATAATATCATACCTAAGTTAGAGAAACAGATTTAGGTACAAGATCAATGGCAAATTTTAAAATTATCCTCAAAAGATATGAATTTCTTAAAAAACAGCCACAAAAAATAATAAATTTAAACTCCCATTTTCCACACACTTGCTTTCACTAATGTGTTTCTAAATTGTTCCCCTATGAAACTTGAACATCGGGCTGGCAACAACTGCTGTTAAGTCTGTTGATTCTTGTTTACTAAGCAAAACTCTTGATCTCTGCCTTTTGAACAGCTTATTCAGTAAGGAGAGAAGGGAAATGTGAGTTTTAGTAGAGCAGGGCTAATATATTCACAGCTAACAAAGCCAAGAAAATAAATCACATTTCAAATTCTTCATTCAGAAGCCAATTGCTAAATATTCATTTTCATGATTTTTAAATTTTGTACATTTACATATGAATGGTAAAACCGGCCATTGATAATTATGTATAACCTGACCCAATGAATGAAGTCATGGTATGCAATAAGCATAGAATATCATATAAAATCCAAAATTCAAATTCCCACCATGAATTTCATTACAGTTACTAAGTTCATTCTAAGGAATTTAGAAAAAAATAAACACATTTTTGGAATTTCTAAAGGATTTTTAATGAAAAATAATGATGAACTCATCTTTTTTCACTGATTTTATTTTAATTTGTTTTCTCTAAGGCCAATTTTGCATTCTAAATAAGTCATCCATTGGCTCATTCTTACTCTCTGAGAATACCTCATTTTTCTCATTAAAACTGGCTTATTACTTTTATTATTTAAGACTGTGGTTCTTAAATTTTACTTCATCAGAATCACCAGGAAGACTTGTTTAAACACAGTGCTGGGCCCCAATACCAGATTCTAATTCAGTAGGTCTGGGTCATTGTGCCAGAAAATTTGCATTCTAATGAGGTCCCAGGTGATGCTGACTATGCTGGTACAGGGGCTACATTTTGAGAAACATTCACTGGGTAAGTATAAATGAGGGCACTTCTTATTTCTCATCTTTGTACAAATCTATTTTTAAAACAGAATGAAACACAGCATAAAATATAATTTGTTCCTTTCCAATTATTTGTAAGTTAATAACTGATGCCAAATCACAATTTTACACTGAAATTACAAGTGTGAGTTTCAAATTTATCAGTCATGATCCTGTAAGTGTTCATCCCTGATGAAGGGAAAAACATATATCTACAAAATAACCCTATATTCTAATAATAGTATTGCTTAATGCAAATGTAGTTATACAAGCATAGGTTACTTTTAGATTGGATTAAATAGATCAATCTACATTTAAAAACACTAACTTTTTTTTAAGATTTTATTTATTTATTTATTTATTTGACAGAGAGATCACAACTAGGCAGAGAGGCAGGCAGAGAGAGGGGGAAGCAGGCTCCCGGCTCCCTGCCTAGCAGACAGTCCTATAAGGGACTCAATCCCAGGACCCTGAGATCATGACCTGAGCCGAAGGCAGAGGCTTAACCCACTGAACCACCCATGTGCTCCTAAAAACACTAACTTTTTAAGTTATATTCTTAACCCATCTAATGCCAGGTTGGCCATTAAGGAATAATAAACTTTAAAAATAACACTAATTAATTATATGGCACATTTTATAACAAATATGTTATTGTTCAATCTCTTTTAATTTTAAAGAGATGGGGAAGTTAAAAGTGCTAGTACTTTAAGCTTCAAAAGAGTTGTTCCAATCAAATAAGCTTGTAGGAAGTCCATTCCTATAGAGAGCACTAAGTCAGAACATGATAAATATCAACAGCCATGCCACCACCACCTTAGGGTTCCACCAGTGGAGATAGATGATGGAATTCCTCACATAGAAATATAATAAATATGAATGAGAGGGTTGTAACCTCACGGGTAGCTGAAACAAAGAGAATGTGAATTGAATCCTTAAAAATTAGGTAGACTGATTCAGAGAATCAGTCCTAGAGATACGGAAAGGCAAATAATCAAGAAAAGAACATAGTTACAGGGAGGCATTTATTAGTCCTTGAGAACCAAAAGGGAATTGGTTTTAATCAAAGAAAAATTTTCAGTAGTAAAAATGGTCCTGAAACCAAAGTTTTAGAGTAGAAAATATACCTATTCGTGGGTCCCACATTTTTTTTTTAAATCTCTAAAAGCAGTACTGGCATTACAAATTGAGCCTGAGTTAGATCTTCAAGGTATAAAAGTTAAATGAATCCAACAGCTACAAGATGGGGACTTCAAGATCTGAAAACGAACTGAAACCTATACAGCAGTATTTTTTTAAAGATTTTATTTATTTATTTGACAGACAGAGATCACAAGTAGGCAGAGAGGCAGGCAGAGAGAGAGAGAGAGAGAGAGAGGTGGAAGCAGGCTCCCTGCTGAGCAGAGAGCCGGATGTGGGGCTCCATCCCAGGACTCTGGGATCATGACCTGAGCCAAAGGCAGAGGCTTTAACCCACTGAGCCACCCAGGCGCCCCTATACAGCAGTATTTTAATATTTTTTGAAGTATTTACTCTTTTACTATTAGACAATTTCTAGAACTAATTTTTTGAGTCAAGAAACTTGAGATCAAGATTTTTCTAAGCAATTAAGGGAAGCTGTGAAAATAAATGTAAAATAAAACATTTGTGCTATTTCAGTTATTATCAGTTATCAGTTGACTTTCTGGTTTACAGAAAGATGAAAGGAACAAAAAGATAAAATTAAAAGAAAAATAGTTTACAGTACCTTGTGCAAATATTGGCAACCTACTATTATTAGTGTCAGGTTTTGAGATAACACTTGAGAGTGAAAATGTAGTTCCCATTATCTCACAGGACTACCAGAGCAATAATACCAAAATTTGAGTAAATAAAGTATTTTTCTATTTTTCTATTTAATCAATGTTCAATAGTACAGATTTAAAAGTTTAAAGTAGCTATGTCATAAAACAATGCTGGCTATTAATGTACACATATAAAGATAAGTTATTTACAGTAAACTAGAAAACTCTCTAAATCAAGAGTTAGAAAACCTGATTTTCCCCCCTGCTTTTTACTAACTTACTACTTAAACCTACTTCAAATCACTCACCATTTCTGAATCTCAGTTTCCTCATCTTTAAATTATACACTGATATATTTAAGGACATTTGAGTTCTTCAATTGTTCGGTCTTTGGAGTATATTAGTTACTAATAAATAATCCATTGACTAACGTAGAGAGTACTTTCTCTAAAGTAAAACATGCTTGGAGATGCTGCGTTCAAACCTAATATGAGTAACACTAAAAGTGAAGCAGAGGAATTTCAGTTTAACTTCTTATCTGCAGAATGATCAATAATCTAAAGCTCTGAGAGACTAGCTATAGAAATCAGCATGAGAGCATGGCAGAGCCTGCATGAGTCCTAATAAAAAGGAGTTTAAAGCAAAAGAGAGTTAGTAGCTGAGTGGGTCAACAGGGGTAGTGACTAACAGAGGAATCAGTTTGAAAAAGAGGGAAACACAGATCAATCAAAAGTTAGCTTAACAATCAGGGAGCAACTATAGTAAAGGAGGATCTGAGGGAGTTCAAAGGCATTCAAGTAGTTTATGTCCTTGACATTTATAAGATCCTAGATATGAGACAACCTACTTAAAGGAAGCTACAAAGAAACTAACAGAAGTCAGAAACAAAAGCAGGGAGGTAAGAAAGGCACTCAAAAGAACCATTCTTGTAGAAAAAGAGCATGCAAAATGTTTATTTTTGTTTGTTTGATAAAAGGCGGGGAACAACAAAACTGAAGATGAAACTACTTTTAATATCAATAACTTGAGAAGAAACTATTGGAGGAAAAAAAGAAAAAACAAAGCAAGGGTGTTTGCATCTGGAAGTGGACCATTCTTTGGGACATGCCTGTGAATAGCTCCTCTGTATTACTATTTGTTAAACCTCTCAAGAGTGATTGCCTTCCAGGGAACATATTGCTAATTAGTGTAAGATCAATGATATCCTTCATCAGAACAGTTTGTATCCATGGTTTAGATTTCTTCATGTGTAACCAAGTGCTTTGATGAAAGAATGTTTCCTAAGGTCCCATGCTTTAGAGAAGTTTTTGCTCCTGGAATGAGCACCATGTATATACCTGCTCATTTTGCCCCTGTCTGCGTAGGAAAATAACTTCCTACTTAAATATGAATATTAAAGAGTAATATTAGGCAGTTGTCTAGTATAAAAGAGATCTATAGAAGACTGAAGGGTCATTTACTCCTCTGAGAGGGTTTTAAATGATGATCAGTGGGCATACACATAGAGCTCCCTAGCCAAATGAGGGGAACAATAATTTTATTCATCTAAGGAAACACCTTGTAATATATAGTACTTAAGATAGAGCTGAAGTGTTAACGGCTGTATGGAAGAAGTTTCTATCCTTTTTTTTTTTAATTCAAAAGATGTTTATCGATGTCCTAAGATTAATAATAAACATCTGTTAAAATAACAGGTAGGTACTATAAGAAGGGGAAAAAGAGATGAATAAATTATAGCTGATACTTCTAACACTGGCAGTTTTACTAAGTATAAGCTGCTAACATGACAACCAGGTAGTAAAGTCCAAAAATATAAATGGAAATCAAGAGTTAAAATTCAGGATAGTTGAAGCAATGACATATATGGCTCTCTTTTCCATTTCTTTGTTTTAAATCAGATTTAGAGATTTCAAAAAAAAAAAAGTGATAGTAAATGAAAGAACAAATGTTTAAAAGAATTAGTTACCTCTTTCTTCAAGGATCAAAATGTTTTGTTGACCGTGGCTTGATATGGTTTTTGAAAGCAGCAAAATATAACTAGAATATAACTAAAATCTGAGTGTCAAAGTTTTTAATGTTTTTATGTGTGCTTTAAATTTTGTGTTTTTTTTTTATAGAGAATGCAGAGTTACAAAAATGTCTTTAGCAAACGTAACAACATCAAGATGATTACTTACATAAAGAGGTTAAAGCAGTGATTCTCAAAATGTGGTTCCTCCAGGTGCCTGGGTGGCTATCGTTCAAGCATCTCCCTTGGGCTCAGGTCATGCTACCAGGGTTCTCAGATTGAGCCCTGTGTCAGATGAGCCGCTTACTGGGGAGCTTCCTTTGCCCTCTCTTCCCCACTCATGCTCTCTCCTGCTACCTCTGTCTCTCTCTCAAGTTAATTAATAAATTAATTAGTTAACTAATTAATTAATCTTAAAAATATGTGGTTCCTGGACCAGCAATATCAGCATCACCTAGGAGCTTTTAAGAAATACCTATTCTTGGTCATTGGTACAAACTTACTCAATAAGAACCCTAAAAGTGGAGCCCAGCACTAGATTTTAAAGGTAGAGCCAACCAGTCACACAATTCTGATGCTCACTCAAGTTTGAAAGTCATGGGATTAATCAATAGAGATGAATTGAGGGTAATCTTAAATTGTCTGAACTGCTTGATTGGGAAGATCTTGATTTTATTAATTTGACATAGGTGATATGGTAAAAAGATCAAGTTTGGGGAAGAAAAATTAAAAACTTTGTTGTATTATACATTGTTTAGCTTTAGGTAATAACGGGATATCCACATGGAGATGGCCAGGAACAGGTCGGAATAGTGAATCTGAAAATTAAGATAGGATCGAATTTTAAAATTTAGGATCCTGCACATATATTTGAGGTGAATAGCTTCCCAACAGCTTGTATGAATTTGCTATAGAATATTATTTTTAAAACCAGGAAAGCTAAGGAGAGACTAAGAATATATATATATCATGGCCTGGCAGAGGAGGTAAATTTAATAGAAGGAAGAAAAATTTCTATGTCATTTTTCAAGGTTAGAGGGGATGAAGAAATGCTGGGTAAAAAGATAGGAAATTTGTGTTATGCCCGAGTTTTTGCATCTGAGAGACCACCAAGGAGCCAAGCACTGATGCAATCACACGAGGGTTTATTTGACAAGCTTAAGCTTGGGCCCAAGTATACTGGACACAGTAGAGTAGGGACTTGGACCCCGAGCTTAGTTAAGGCAGGGGTATTTATGGGTTCCTATTACTAAAGCAGGGTGGGGGTCTCTGGAATCAAAGCAGGGTGGGGCTTCCTGGAACCAAAGCAGGATGGGGCTTACTAAAGCAGGGTGGGGGAAAGTTCAGCCCTTGGGCACAGGGGTCTGAGATGGCTACTGGAGCTAAGATGGCTGTACTTACGCTAAGGCTAAACCTGAGGTGGGATGGCCTTAATTTTTCTCGGCCTCCACAAATTGGGCTATATAAGAAGAAAGCAATTTTTTTTTTTTTCACTGAGAAACTGTGAATGAGTTCAAAGAAAAATGACTAGAAAAATTAGGCACATTTGTATAGAAAACTACTATATGTATGGATTAGAGAACATGAGTTTGGAGTGAATTCAATTGTTACTCATTAGTTTTTCTAGAAATACCAAGCAAACCTGGAGCAATTGTAAGAAAAATGATTAACAATTATTCCACAGGTTATCAATCCATGAGATTGAGATCGTGAGTAGATAAAATCAAATGCTCAGAAAATCTAATGTTTGACCCAAACCTAAAATTTCAACCTTCTTTATACTCCTATATATATCTTGGGCCCAATCCAACTACATATGAATCAAGGACACGTCAGTTTTATTTCATGTGAACACTTGAAATTCTTGAGTCCCTTAAGATAATAGCTTTCATTGTGTTCACTGTATGTTCACACATTAACACCTTGGTGTAGCACATATTTATCTGGCATCTCTCCTCCGGACTTGATGATAACATTTCACTTCTTCAATGTAGACCTAAAACATACTTTCTCAGGATTTGCTTTGTACTCTCTTCATATTCTTTCTGATATTTTCAATAGAAATGTGCATTATCTTTAGCCCCTCAGATGAAAAATCCCTGGGACTGACTGACCTATCACAGGGAAGATTCCTTTATCAAAGATGCCTGTGATAAGAGGCATCTAGGAATGGAGGCAAGTCAAGAGGAGAAATCATAGGGAATTATGAAAGAGTTAATGTAATTGTGACTGTTAGTGAAGTCAAATAATAATGAAATCAAACATTTTAAAAAATTAAGGTTTAGGGGCACTTGGGTGGCTCAGTGGGTTAAAGCCTCTGCCTTTGGCTCGGGTCATGATCCCAGGGTCCTGGGATCAAGCCCCGCATTGGGCTCTCTGCTCAGAAGGGAGCCTGCTTCCCTCTCTCTGCCTACTTGTGATCTCTCTCTCTGTCAAATAAATGAATAAAATCTTAAAAAAAACACACACGAAAATTAAGGTTTATGTGTTGAAGAGAGAAAAGTTTTGGCCACAGTTGAGTATAGTAGGAGAGTAATAACTTTGAGAATAAAGATTAGTGGGTAGTTCAAGAACACGTATTAATCGTTAAGTTCCAAAAAAATGATGATAGGACAAACGTAGAGAATATAATTGTCAGCTGTATAGTACTTAGATGTTCCAGAGCATATGAAGAAGTATCTTAAAGATAAATGGATAATGACAGTAAGGTAGGCGAGAGATTGGCATGTCCCATGTTAAGTATTTTGCAGGAAGAGCAGTTATTAGGAAAGAGTGACAGAACAATGACTTGGTAATATGTAGTGAAAAAAGAGTAACTCCTGTAAATTTCTGATACCCGTGGTCTTGAGGAGAAAATGTTGTTACAAAAGAGGGAAATGATAGGCATAGATTCACCACCTTCTGTTCTATTTTCCCTATTTGAGTAATTCCAATTTACTCTTCAAGTCTTAATTTATATTTTACCTCTCCCTGGAAGGCTCCCCTGCTTGCTGCCTCCCTCAGAGATATCCAGTTAATTTAGATGTGCTTCTCTGTTTACTCTTGACAATTGATGTTGTCTGCATCAGCTGTGTTCCTAGCATCTAGTTTAGGCTTGGAGCATGGTATATAACACATAAATCTTTGTTAAATTAATGAAATAATTTTTCACTGTAAGTCTATCAGATTTAAAAATGGTTTAATTATACAAAATCTGCAGATAGGTTATGTGTAAATAAAAGTTAAGTCAATCAATTTTGCTCAGTATTTTAAAAATTACCTTGCATTTTTTGCACATTATAAGAAGATAGGAAGAAGCAACAAGTACTGGCCTAAGGTTTCTAAACATGATTTAATGATATGAAATTCTGCAAACATACTGCTTTTCCTAAAGCTGATTTCATTTTTTTAAAATTTGTGATAAACAGTAAGATATATTCTCTTCAAAAACAAACAGATATAATTATTCTATACAACAAAGCAAATATAACAGGATAGGAAAATGACTACTCTTAGATAACTACTCCTATACTGGAGAAGAAAAAGAAATCAGTATTAAAACATTTGTGTATAGCTAAGACCTAAGTGGGGGCTCCAATAAGTAAGATTTCAAATAGATTAATTCATTGGACCTGGCAGTGATGAAAACATAAGATATATTCGAAGAAATCTCTCCACTATATATCAAAAGTCACAGAAACATAACACTTCAAACACAGCTACTTTAGATAGCTGCTTTTCCAGAATAATAATAAAGTATTTAAATTAAGAATATAAAATATATAAGTCAAAGGAAAATCTGCAATGAAAATTGACTATAATCTTGACAAAGACAGATTAAAAATATTCTATAAGAACTGTTGGAGTTACAAATCTGATTTTTTCTTTATCTGGTTCAGAAATATATTCAAAGCAGAATTCCTTAAGCTTTTAAAACAATTTTGCTTTGTTAATTTTGCTGTCATTTTAGATCAAATTTCCCTGGAAGGTTTTCTTGTCAAAAGTGAGAATACTCATAAGGTCAAATAAGCCACAAAAAAGTAGAATGACTGTTTCATAAAATGGTAGAATCTTCGGGGCACCTGGGTGGCTCAGTAGGTTAAAGCCTCTGCCTTCGGCTCAGGTCATGATCCCAGGGTCCTGGGATCGAGCCCCACATCGGGCTCTCTGCTCAGCGGGGAGCCTGCTTCCCTTCCTCTCTCTGCCTGCCTCTCTGTCTACTTGTGATCTCTGTCTGTCAAATAAATAAATAAAATCTTTTAAAAAAAAAATGGTAGAATCTTGGATCTGAACATAATCTTATCAAGTTTAGTCATATCTTTTTAAAAGTCAAGAGGCTACAGATCCAATAATGTGTGAAGCTTTTTTCACGACAGTTATTCAGGTGGTAAAACTGGGTGAGAACTTGGTTCTCCTAACCTTCATGATAGTGCTTCTTCTGTTATAGTATGCTGCCTATTGCTTATAAATAAAACACAGCAGATAAATATTGTCTAAATTAACACATAGAAAATAAAATGTAAGAGAGTCTTATGAACACTAATATCCCAAATTGTTACATTTTTAAAATAAAGTTTTAAAAGCATCTCTCTCAAAAAAGAAAGAAGTGGGGGTGCCTAACCTCTGCCTTCGGCTCAGGTCATGGCCTCAGGGTCCTGGGATCGGGAGCCTGCTCCCTCCCCCTCACCACCTACTTGTGATCTGTCAAATAAGTAAATAAAATATTAAAAAAAAAAAAAAGAAAGAAAGAAAAAAGTGTTGCATAACATATAAAAGAGTTTTGAAGGCATATGGCCAAAAGATATTCTGACCTATCAAATTATTCAATAATCTGGAAAAATGGACAGAAAATCACCTAACATTGTTTCTTCATTTGATATTCAATTTTGAAGTGAATTAATTCCATCAAAGTTCACACAACAGTAAATAAGAAATTGCTAAATTAAAAAGCAGTCAAGAAATAGGAAAAATGTTTCAGCTCAGTGCATCGCTAGTAAATTATCAAATAGGGAATAATTCACAAAGCATTCAATGAGAGATAAAAACTCAAATAATAATAATAATAATGACAACAACAACCCCTTCCACTTCTAGAATGATTAAGTAGATATACTTTTTCACTACTCCTCTTACTAAATACAACTACAAACAACAGTGATTATACTAAAACAAAACAGCTCTTGGAAAGAATAAAGCAGACCATCAAGGCAGCTTGAGATGGAGCAGCTATGTGGCTGTGGGCTTTGGGGGATTTCTTTCTGTTTCCGACACGCAAGACTAGGAGCTGAAGAAGCCAGCAACCCAGAAATGACAATGAGTACACACACACTCTCTCACACACACAAAAAGCAACAAAAGTCTGCTCTCTCCAGGTTAAAAAAACAACAGGGAAACGGGCAGCCTAACAAGGCAAAAAACTAAAAAAAAAGTAAAATAATTCTGAAAGCATGCAGTGAAAGTCATCACCTTATTTATAGGGGGTTAACCATTAGAAATACAGGGGCTGTTATTCTTAATAAACAATGGAGGTCAAAAGGAAGTGTGGCCCAAGAATTTTCAAGGGCTCCAAGAAAAGAACTGTCAACGCCGAATCCTACACCCAGGGAAAATATTCCTCAGGATGCTCAGGAACAGAAGCATACCTTTAAAATCGCTAGACAAAATTTTATCTCAAAAAGCCTTTTCTGGTTTACTTGCAGGGTTAAATTCTTCCTGTTGAACACATTCTTTGTGCCGCCTGAACTATGGCAACAGATACAAGAACGTGAAGCTGCAAGCATGCGACACGACCCCGCCGCAGGCGACGTCCGTGGGACCAGACGGGGCATGAGCAGTGTGGAGCTCGGGGAGACCAGGCGCGTCACGTCGCTGCTGTGCAAGAGGCTTCCGGGAACCCCCTCCAGTCCCCTTGGTTTCCCGCAGCCAAGGGGAGAACGGGAGCGGATGAGGAGATGGGCTTCCAGTAGAGGGCGCTTGGCCCTTTATTCCCCCCTTCCCCTCGTCCCCATTGGTCCTGTCTGTCCCCGCCCTTCCCATCTTCCCGCTGCAGGACAGCACCTCGGAAGGATGTCACACTTGATCTTAGCCAAAAGGCCGAGAAGCGATCTCAGGAGGACTTCAAGTACAGGAGGCGTCTGCCTCACTTTCCCACCCAGGTCTCAGGCTCTCTGCCGGTCCCACTCGCTGCTGCCCTGGGCCCAGCTACATTCCAGTCAGCAAGCGCTCGGAGCTCAGGCCCACGGTTCTTTGCCAAAACGGCCTTGCCTGAGCCAGCTCTGTTCACAGGCTGAGCCCCAACAAAAGGGAGAAGAGAGGCTCTTCTGTGTCCCGGACTCTTTGGCCTACGACAGGAGTAGAGAAGACAATGAGTGGCAATACCTGGGGCTCACTGGGACGTGGCCAACCCACCCACCTGCTGGCTGTAAAGAAGCTCCCCAGAACTTGGGGGAAGGGAATGAACAAGTGTGCTCCAGGCTCAGTGTCACTTAGCCTTCCTGGCCATTGGCTAGAAGGGACCTCCGTGCAGTTCCCTGTATTTCAGGCCCCTTGGTGTCCCTCTGTCCACCACCTCCCTCCTACCACCCCAACTCTGCACTCCATGCCAAACCTGCCCAACACCAGTCTACTCTACGTGCAGGTACCCTCATGACCGCTGGAAAAGCAGAAAAAGCAGGTGCACCAGCCCCCTCCTTGGCCCTCTGCCATTATATCCACAAAGAGGGAGAAAAAGAGTATTTATTTAATCTGTGTCATCCATTAGATTGTAAGTTTCATATTTGGTTTGCATGTGTACAATATGTAAGATTGTGTATATATTCTGTATTGCCAAAATCTGGCATAGTGCCAGTCACATATTAGGAACTCAATGAGCATTAGTTGAATAGAAGCGTATTTAGATATGCATTTGTCTCAACAGAACTTACTCCAATTTAAACCATAGGCATAAGATCCAGGCATCTTCAAAGCCTCTGGGACTGCCACTTTGAACTCTCTGCCATCTAACAGAACTGTTCAAGAGGGTTGATTGTTCCAAAGGATGCTGCAAAGTATTTGCTACCTGGTATTTTATAACCTGGGAGTGACTTCTCTTTCTATCCATAATACTGGAGTTTAAAATTATCTTTCCAGATAAATTAATAAATTTGACAACTAAACTGAATAACAACAACTGTAACAGACATCCTACTGGGAGCTAGAGTTACAATGGGGATTAGAGTCACAATGGGAATTTAAAAACTCACTAACCTTGCCTTCATGGAGATGACCTTCTTTTGATGAGGACAGAATAAATCAGAGTTTTCACACACACACACACACACACACACACACACACACACACACACACACAAGGTTTCTCAGGCTTCTGATGTTTCTGCATTATTGTATTCAATGCATTATCTCTTTTAGTATTATTCCCTAGAGTAGGAATAACCACATGTGAAATTAGATTTTCATTGTATAGAGTTTATGAAATTTGATTTTCATTTGTATTTCATAGTATAGAGTTTAGGACGCCTTGCATCTCTTGTACTCACTATCATTCGTCCTCCCTTACTATATGACTAGCACTTGCTCAGTATGGTGTCTTTGAAACTGTACAGAAACACAAGTACAGAAGACTTAGCAAAGCATTTTTCCATCATCCCTAAAATGTTTTTTAGG
Organism: Mellivora capensis; assembly: GCA_004024625.1. NCBI lineage: Eukaryota > Metazoa > Chordata > Mammalia > Carnivora > Mustelidae > Mellivora > Mellivora capensis. Next base: position 44,965 of record PISX010004010.1, read on the forward strand.
TTAGTGATTTCTAAGTATATTATAAATGCTGAAAAACCATAGTCTAACTTTTTATCCTGAAATTCAGTACCAGGTTTCAAATGGTGAACCACTGGCTCAAGTATACATTGATTAAAGGAGAAAATATCTTCAAAAACATATATATCTTTAATGATTGTGTAGACTTTGACTGTATTTCTGATTTTAAAAAAAAATCAGTCTCTTTGCCCGGCCACAGTCAGCTTCACCATGCCAGCGAGATAATTACATGTCTTTGGAGTTTTCCCAATTCTACTTTGCCCTTATTACATATATCACTCTGTGTGGAAGCATCATGTTTGTATAAGCATGAGCCTGAGAACTAAATTAACCTAGATTCAGATTCAGGCTGCATGATTCACTAATTTGCAAAAATTACTTGGAAAAAACTTAACTTCCCATTCTGTAATCCTCATTTTCCTCATCCACAAAGATAGTAGTTGTTACTACAGATCATCTGATCTAAAACACCATTTATTGTAAGGTATCCTTCACTCACCATCAAGAGAGAATGAATGGTAATGAATAAGTGTGACAAATATACAGTTAGTAAAATAGATTCTAATTTTAGAGATGTGCTTCTTAAAAAATTACAACTTAAGACATTTCACATGTTTGTTAAATAATACAATATGTAATTTAATTTTGTAAAATATATAACATGTTTCCTTAGAGATTTTTAAGGTTAGTTTCTTTTCCAATTCACTTTCAGTCAGGTTCTTATTATAGTGGTTTTGATGATCAGATTAAATGTGGTTTATAAACATAAGATCCTACAAATCCATTGCCAGTTCTCTTGCTTACTGTTGCATTATATGATCAGAATCCATGAATATTTACTCAAGCACTGCTATTAATTTGTCTTGTGATTTTAGAGAAGTAACTTAATTTTCTTGACTCAATTTATTAATTAGTAAAATGGTAATACAAGCTTACAAACATTAAGTTTAAAATATACAGTAGATTCTAAAATAATTTCCAAATTTAATATGTTAAGTAGTAGTGGAAAGAATGCCTAAAGCAAATGAAATCTATGTAGCACTGTTAATTCAGAAACATTTTGCCTGTGTAAGTGCCACTGAATGAAGAATCCTCTCAAGAGAAAGACAAAGGCAAAGAGCTTGAAAAATCCTCTCATCCTTTATAGGTAAAATCTCCAGAGCAGTGGTTTGGGCAGATGGGAAATTTTTACTCCCTGTGCTGTATCTGTTCAGTTGATAAAAAGAGGACTTTGATCTTTGTGACTGTCAATCCAGGTCTTTTTATGAAAAATTTGCTTAAAGTAAACAGTAAAAGTAGCAAAGCAGTTATTAAAATTCCACCTCAATTGGCTATGCTCCCAGTTCCAAAACCCAAAACATAATGCCCACTGATTATTCAGATTATCTTTAAAGCTTTTTGTATGTGTTTAAAAAAATTACTATAAATAACAGATCTAGTAGAGAAAATTATGAATCTTCTCTTTCAAATTCTAATCATATTAGATGAGTTAAAGTAAGAGCCAGCAAAAATCCTTTCAGTGACATTTCTACTGATACAAGCTCCAAGTACTAAATTCTGAGCTGCATTCAGCCACTAGAGTTCTGTGCGTAAAACTATGAAACATTACACTTGAGCTTGAAACCACTGGCTGTCAATCACCCGGAAAGTAAACCCATCTGTATAATTCTTTTGTATATACAATATGTATTTTTTTAAAGCTTGGTATGTTAATCTGTTCACGGAGGCGGTCTTTTCTCATTTTTGAGTCTCCTTCAGACCTATTTTATTTTTGCTGTTGTTGATGCTGTTTTGAAAGATGCCCACTGGGATTTTCAAAAAAATTACCAATATATAATGAAATAAAACCTCCACTTAACATGTCTCTTTGACAACCTTTTTATATATAACTATACAGTAGATACATTGGGTCTAATCATTCCATTGTTTGCTATTTAGAGAAGATGGAGAAAATAAAAACTATGTTTCTTAATCTCTGTTGCAGCAAAGGTTCTAGAAATAAATTAATGAATTCCTTTTTCTGACTTACAGAAGAAGGCAGATGTGTAGCAAGAGCTACCTTGCTGCTGTTTCAGCTAGTCACAAGGCCATGAGTGTGCGCACTAAGGCTCAGCATTGCAGGTTCTTTGAATATCTGGAGACAGGGCTGCAGTTGTGAATATGGGAGAAGTGGCATCCCCACCTCTGAAGCATTCCTCTGTCTATACTTGTAACACTTTTCAGTCCCCTGTATTGAATTCCTTTTGTGGGAAACGCCTGAAGGGGTTTCTATTTCTTTCACTAAATCCTGACCACAAACCTGTTAATGGAGAGTAATTTCAATTTTCAAAACATTTCCCTAAGGTATGTAGGCTTAAAGGGGAAATTTAAGATTGATACATGTATTTGCATCGAGAATGAAAGAGTACTAAACCTAAAGAATCTCTTATGTTTCAAAGGGATTCATACTACTAACTACTAACTACTAACCACAAATGTAAACTTCATTTGTGGTTAAGTAATATAGCATAGTTCTTGACCCAAAACTAATCATGTCATTTCAGAGGGAGAGGGATCACACTATCAAGTCATTTAGATTAGATAGCAAAAATATAAGCCGAAAGCCTGATGTAACTATCTTAATATTACACAGTGTCATAGATATTAATAAAACATAGTTCCTAACTTTTGTTAAGACTCACTGTCACTTTATAGAGATTCCCAACTTTGAGAGTTGCAGTTCACTTCAGTTAAAAAAAAAAAAAAAAAAGAAAGAAAACGGAATAAGCAAAGAGCATGGAGATATTTAATAATTTAGTTAATATCCAAAAAAGTATTTGTTAAGTTTCTATTAGGTGAGAGGCATTTTGACAAGTATTTTATTAGGAAACCAAAACTGAAAGCAAATGAGTTATACAAATAATTTTAAAAATTGCCAGAAAAGTAATAGCAAAAACTGATAGGGGGAAAAAGAAAAAAAAAAGACATGATAAAATAATGGAACTGATCATGGAAACTGGAAACAAACTAGAAAAATAGAGAATATAAACAAATCAAGCAGTTTTCTTTACAAAGAAAAAGGTATGGATCTGAATATAATTATTGGGAAAAAATCCAAAAATGATATATGGAGAAAATAATAAATAGCTACAGACAACTGACATTTAAAAAATAAAAGTTTATGTTGAACTAACACAGGCAATGCACACTTTGCACAACAGTGCAAGATCATAAAAATGACTGCAAGCTGAAACCATGCAAAGCAAGCTTAGTAATCAGTGGAGAAATTTACAATAGTCCTACGACCTTTCAAAGTATTGTTAAAAAATTAAAAATTCTCTATGGTCAATTATAAATATGTAGCAGATTTTTAAAACAGCAAAATTGATATATTTTAGCTAATTATAATTTAAAATATTTAAAACATTGGGATATAAAGTGTTGTATTCCCTTTTAAAAGTAATGGAAGGATCTCTGATCGTTGCTTACCTTCTAATTCTCATTCTTTTTTTTTTTTTAAAGATTTTATTTATTTATTTGGCAGACAGAGATCACAAGTAGGCAGAGAGGCAGGCAGAGAGAGAGTAGGAAGCAGGCTCCCCGCAGAGCAGAGAGCCCGATGTGGGGCTCAATCCCAGAACCCTGGGATCATGACCTGAGCCAAAGGCAGAGGCTTTAACCCACTGAGCCACCCAGGCGCCCCGTAATTATCATTCTATAACTTATGATGTGGGGGAACATTTTTTCTACACTTTGGAAAATTGTTATGCTCATTTTTAAGTTTGGATCAGCTTCCAATGCCTTACCTTTTGCATTTTCAATGTGTGGAATATCTCTGAGAGTTCTGTTAATATGATGTTTTCTATGGTGTCACTTCTTCTAAGACATCTTCATATTTTTTGTCATGATCACGTTCCTCATTTATATGGATTAATTTAACCCTCATTAAATTCCTGGGCCTGTATATCTAGTCTCTACAATAGTGGCAGTATCAATATTCCCAAGGTCAGTGATTTCTTTTAGAACCACTCCATTTACATTCAATTCAAATGTCACTTTTAGCAATATCATTTTCCATGTTTTTGCTGCACTTCTATTTATTAATTCCCTCATTTGATTGTCTCTTTTGTAAAACATCATTTGAGTTTATTAGTGGGAGCCATGATGGTAACACAACTACACGCTTTGCTGTCTGCTTGAGATACGAATAAATGTATAGTTACCAATCACCGACTTGGGGAAAAAAGTGATGATTTATTACGAATAACATTATGCATCTGTTATTTATATAATGATACGTAAGTTGAAGGGTGAGTAGCAAAGTTCACAGGTACTCAAGTTAATACACCATTACTGAAATTTGAACTTATGTAACTAAACCCTGGTAAATAAAATTTGTGCATATCAGAAGCATGTAACGTGAGGACTTCCTATATGTATTAATCAATTTGAAAATTTGGACAAAAATAATCAAACATTTTCAGACCAGTTGGTATTAAAGATTTAAAACTGTACTCAAAGCTCCAAGAAACAGATGCTTTTACAGTTGTGTAAAACACCTGCTTTCATGTTGTAACCAAAAGTACAACAAATCAAAAATCATAGTTTTCTATGGAACTAGGAAAGAACATTGGATCTAAGGAAATCTTACTGAACTGAATTAAAGAAGCAAAGCAAACTGTGCTTAGGTAAGCAGAAAGTGGAAGTGCTCTTTGACCTTGCTTACGTACTGGGTCTGGGTATGGACTGGCCTTGTAAAGACAGAGAGACATCACAGGTTATAAAACAAACGGGATTTTTTTTTTTTTTTCAGAATTTATTGAAGAAATCTAAAAGCATTTCTCAAGTGATTACTTATAGTTGAATGAATGAACAAACTGGTATATCCATCCAATTGGATATTATTGGCAATGGAAGGAATGAGCTACAGATGCATACAATAATATATGTGCAAAATAATTATGTTGAGTGAAAGAAGTCAGAAAAGCTGCATTCATACTCTGTGATTACATTTAAATAAGATTCTAGAAAATGGAAATAGATCCACTGCGACAGAAAGCAGATCAATCTCTAGGAATAGAGAAATGGAATAGGGAGTAATGGATTACAGCGGCACACAAGGAAGTCTTGGGGATAATAGACATGTTTCTTCAACTGCATAGTTTAAATCTACACAGTGTATCATACATCAACAAAACCTCAATAATCTGTTTAAAATGTAGACTGAGTTTGTAAAAGAAGTAGAATAGGTCCTATGTTAGCATACTATCCATGGAAATTAAAATCAACTTCGAAAGAATAATACATGATTTGCAGTAATATAAGTAATGCTGAGACACAAATAACACACAAAATGATTGCTTATAAGAGAATGGTGTGAAAAGTTTAATTAATAAGAACACATCAAAAATATACATAAATTTAAGTATAGAAGAGATTATTTTGCAGACCAATATTGCAGTTATAATGAAGTTAAGAATATAGTTTACTCAATTCAAGGTCCAAAATTAAAACAAGAGCAATGGCACTTAAATAAGTCAATCCTTCTAATTCTGAAAATGTCAATTCTTCCCAAATGTTAAAAGAAGTAGTCATGGTGATGAGCATTGAAGTATTTAAAAATTCATTTAAAGTTTGCTGAGCAAATATATACTAAATGCCTCTTGGGTAATGGCCGCCATGCTGGGGTCAGTGGTACATGGAATCATTGTGGTTCTTGCTCACATTGAGATTTTATTTGAGTACAAAGAGTAGATAGCAAATGCATTCTTTCCTGTTTCAGGACCTTCTCACTCCTGCTATTCATTCTGCCTGAAATTGCATTTCTTTTATTTTTTGTATAGGCTGATAATGTGATCTTTCTGATTTTAATTTAAACATCATCTTCTCAAAGACAATGATCCTGATGACTCAGTCTAAGTCACATAACCTACTGCCTCTTCTTGCTGTGTCTCCAGAACTGCACCTTATTTGCTTCCTTACCTGCTGTCTTCTTAACTTTATTACAAACTCCACAAGGGAATTGCATATTTGTTAACATACAATGTCCAGTGCCTTAGAAACTGGCACACATGTATAAAATGTTTTTTTAAATAAATGTATGACATATATCTAAACACATAACATTAAATTGCTAATAAACTAATCAAAAAGAAAAAAATATATTGTGGTTTTGAACAATGGTAGAGAAAATAGAACAGTGGTCAATGAGCTATTTGTGGAAGCATCCATTTATTTTCAAGATGGGATAATCCCTGACCAAATATACATTTTCCAAGTTCAAGGTTAACTTAAGGTCGGGAAATATTGTAGAGGTTTAAAGGGCAAAGCATAGAGAAATTGCAATAAATGTCATCATAGATCAGAGACTTTTTTCTCATCATCTCATATAATAATCCAAAATGCACTTCTTACTGGCGAGGATGAACGCCTAAATGAGGAAATGCTTCGATACAGAACGAAGAAACTCTCCCACACAGATATTTTGATATTCTTGTAACTTTGAGATTCCTAGAATTTTAAAAGTACAACCACATGCCAAGTACTTCGTAGATTAAATATGTATTAGGTTAGAGATATTTATGATTAAATTCTGAAACATGAATCTGTAGACTGAACAAAAATAGGTCCCTGTGGACACATTTCCAATCAAGTGTCTCTAAATGCCCATTTTCTTAGTTCCTGCACAAATAAATTTCCAAAAATTTTAATTTTGTATACAGTGATTACACCCACTGAAGTTGTGAATTTTATTTTAATGTCTTTTTATTGTATAATAACAACTGAGTCTCTAAATGTGGCAGCCAGATTTGATTTTCAAAAAGAGCAGAATCAATTCTTATGTAAATTGTAGTGTGAGTAAAATTCATTATACTCATTTTACATGCAATTATTAAGGATTCATGCACATGTTTCCATGTACACATACTAAAAGCAAATAGATCTATTTGTGAATTAGATATACTGAAAAACTTAAAAAATGAGTGTGTGTATACACACATATACTCCCACATTCACACGTATATCCAATCAGTATAAAATCATTTTTTGTTCACCGAAAAATTCCATTTCATTGGAAAATAAATAGGAATAAAGATTAAACAGTAGTGGAAAGATAGGTGATTTTTAGAATTTGAACAGAGAAAAAATACATTTGCTGCACATGGTAACTGCTTTGCTCCTTAAAACAACCAAATAAACTCTAAGAACTATCAGATAAATATCACATACAGTTTCTATTTGATTAATATTTGTTATTACTAGAATGAGTCATAATTATAATTTAACTTCATTCCAACATATAGAATTTTTAAAATCACTAGGAATTACTGACAAAAGAGAGATCTCTAATCCTACTAGTCTTGAATTGGTTTTACTTCAGGAAGATAAGTGAGAGAATCATGAAAATTTTGGAAAAATAAAATATATAGATACATATTTTTTATAAAGAGTTAGACTTTTATTAAATTATTCATTTGACAGCAAAATCTTAGAATTTCATTTGGCTTAAAGGCATGCACGTTTATCTACTCTGTGTAGCTGCCACATTTTAATCGAGATGTGAAGTTTCTGATTGGGCACTTACTACTTCTAACAGCTTGCTATTCTAGAGAAATTCAATTACAGTAAATATAGCAGTGTTAGTAGGCTAGCACTCAGGTACTACCTGAATGAATGGCAGAGAGCTACTGCATTTTACCAAATGAATACTTAATGATTTTCATTTCATAAAGATGAAAAGATACATCCCAAGAGTAGCAATTTGCATTAAAATAAATGCTGCCTGTAGAGGTGGTGAGTTAGAGTAGAAACTAGATAATTTTATGGTTATTTCAACATAAACAAATAACTGATGGATTTGAAAGTAAAATGTTGCCTATGTTTTGTCTTATTTTCGAAATGTACTTTGAAAGATTTGGCCTAATAGCAAGGACAGAGAATAAAAAATAATACCTAGATTCAAGCATTCAAGACCATCTATTTTTTTACAGGTAAGGAAGTCTGGGTATAAGTAGGAAGAAATCACTGGTGTGATCAGCATGAAATAACAGTTTTAATTTTCTTTATATAGGGAGATTACATGGCAGAGAAAATAGCCCTTGGTGGAAGATTATAGTTAGGTGTAGGCCCCCATATTTAAAAATATGGATACCAACAAACAAAGAATATAATTCAACAATGGGGGGTTCATGATACTAGACTTGGTACAGAAATTTAATATGAAAAGAAATCATAATGTCAGACCTCAAGGACAGTGCTGTCTGGCATGAGTTTTTACACAGTTTGGAACATACACATAGATATGATTTTTTTTTTAAGATTTTATTTATTTATTTGACAGACAGATCACAGGTATGCAGAGAGGCAGGAGAGAGAGGGAAGCAGGCTCCCTGCTGAGCAGAGAGACCAATGCGGGGCTTGATCCCAGGACCCTGGGATCATGACCTGAACCAAAGGCAGAGGCTTTAACCCACTGAGCCACCAAGGCACCCCTAGAGATTTTTTTTTTATCCGTTTCCCTAGATTGTGAATTCCTTAAATACAGGAACTGTGCCCTACTTACTTTTATGATTCCAGAACTTTATGATACTTTGTATCAAGGCATTAGGAGGTATTGAAAATATCTTTGATCTGCCTTAAATTATCTATGCTATCTGGTGTTATGATTTTGAATGTGATAAACTGTCTTTATACTATTAAATATTCATCCATACAAGTACTGAGATATTTTGTGGGGGGTATTGACTAGCATTTGTTGAACATCCATCATCTATCACTTGATACATTATTGATTCACTCTTGTAACCAACTCATTGGGTGGGCATTGATCTAGAGGAAGCGGAAGTTTACAAAACAAGTAGAAAACTTTTATAGAGTTTATGTTTTAGTGGAGCAAATGATAGTAACTTTTATGCTGGTGATGATGAATAAAGAATGATAGATGGAGGAATGCTTGTTCAAGAAAGATTGTTGGCCAAGATATCACTGATGAGATAATGTTTGAGCAGAGGCCTGAATGAAGTGAGGAAGGAAGCTACATGAACATTTTGTTCAAATCATTCCAAATGAAGATAACATTAAGTCCTAATGTTCCAGAGTGAGAGTGAGTTCGGCACATTTTTGGTGAAAATCAAGAAGATGAGAGTGGCTGGAGTCAACTGAATAATGGGAAGAAACAGAAAATGAGATCAGAGAGTTTGGAGTGGGCATGTTAATCCCTAGTCAAAATATAACTTTGGTCGTGGGGCATCTAGGTGGGTCAGTCAGTTAAGCATCTGACTATTCATTTCAGCTCAGGTCATGATCTCAGGGGCATGATATAGAGCCCTGAGTCAGGCTTCATGTACAGCAGAGAGTCTTCTTGAGATTCTCCCTCTCCCTTTACCCTTCCCCCTGAACTTTCTCTCTCTCTCTCTCTCAAATAAATAAATAAATAAATCTTTTTTTAAAACAAGATCTTAAAATATAACTTTGGTCTAATTTGACCATAAGCATTGTATTTTTCTCTGAAATTGAACATATCATGGAGTCAAATAAAAGCTAGAGTTCTTGAGTCAAAACAGTCAGTCCTCTCTATTTCAGAATGCTGTAGAGAACAAACTACTGAAATAAAAAATGAGCCTTTATAATGTTAATTTCCCAAGACAGACAGGATTTTCGCACAGTAAGCTATTGAAGCACACAAATAGGAATACTTGACCCAGCTGGAGAAAGATATTCATGTAAAAGAAAAAAATAAGGAAAAATTTCTGATCATAAAATGCAGCCAAATAAAGCATAAAGAAACCAAGGTAAATGGACAGATGAGGAGAAAGAAAATTTTTTAAACATATTACTAAATCAAAAACAACATGGAACTTTTAATGAGGAAACATACTCTGATGTTATAATATGTATTTATCTAACAAAAGTCTTTGAGGACATAAAAAACTGTTCTTCCATGAAACTTGCAGTTTATTGTGGGAGACACAGAATAAGAAAGAAAAAAATGATAAATATGATATCAGATCACCAAGAAATAAGCTTATAACATGTTAAGCCATACCGTTTGCTCAGTTTGTTATAATGTCTTAGTGTACTCTAATTAATTCAGCAAATAACATACTGTAATAGAGAAAATAAAAAAGAAAGCATACTATAAAAGGTAGTGTCAGACCTCAGACTATTGAATGCCATTTCAATAAATGTAAATGGAGTAAAGTTATCTATTACTAGGGGAAAAAAATCTTTTTTGAAGTATATGTTGCTCAGAAATTATAAAATAAAATAATTAAAATATAGGCAAAGATCACAAAATGCAAACAAAAAGGAAGCATGGTCCATAATACTATAATTAGAAGGAGGATAAAATTAACTCAATTTATGAATCATGAAATCGTATTATGAATATATTGAGAGATGAACACTAAGAGAAACGATAATAGAAATAGAAAGTCATTCTGTTTGGGGAGTGGGTATCAGCCAAGAGTTCCTTATTTTTCATTGTAAAAGTTTCATATTTTCATTATAAATATTTCATAGTTTCAACAAAGTTTTTTTGTTAAAAAAAACGTGAAAAAAAAGTTCCATTGTAAAAACTCCCACAAAACACCATAATATACTATGACAAATATCAAAAAAGATTTAAACAAATTCAAGAAAGATACTTCATTCATGTTTAAATTTTTCATACAATAAAAATTTGAGAAATTTCCATATTCTTTTACCACAATACAATGAATTTAGGAATGAAAATCTTAGAAATATAATAAAAAAACTCATAGCTAGCAGCACATTGGAAGGATAAATAGAAATTTCATTTAATGCTTAAGAAATGTTTACAAATATGTAAAGCAATCAACACTCCAATAGGAAATGTGCACATGTCAGTAATAGGCTGTTCATAGAAAATATATGACTAGCTTATAATGGCTTATAAAATTATTACCACATTCATAAATAAATACAAACTTAAATAACAGTGATTTATCTGTTCCACCTGTTGGATTTCAGAGGTTACAAAGTTTTAATGCAGAGAAATGATAAGGTAATTCTCATATAACTTCATAGGAATATAAATTGGTCTAAGCTCTTTTTGAGGAAAATTTGGTGTTATTTCTCAAAACAACCTCAGTAATTCCAGTTCGAAATATTTTCATCACTGATATGTTAATGCATCCATTGAATTTCTAGTTAACTAGCATGTTTATATACTATAAATAAAAAATAAGAGAAGAGAAAAATTGTGTTTATGTCCATCAACATAAGATTATTTAAAAATCATAGTATTTTCATACAATAAAATTTTATTTACCAACAAAAAAAATGTGATTAATGTTTATAGTCAGAGAAAGAAAGTTCTCCAAAAAATTTCAGAAAGTAAATAAACCAAATATTTGGTACCTATTTGTCTTCAGTATACACATAAATAATATATGAGATAAATAACTGCAATGGAATAAAATTTTTCTTTAAGAATAAAGAAGTAATTATGGATTATACTTAAAGGACAGAAGCAAAGATTTAGTGGAGGGATGTTTATCTTTTATTAAATCACTTCAGTATTTAATTTTTCAGTCTATAATGAATTTCTTTTTCATAACAATTTAAGAGGCAAATATGCAAGACTCAGTGATTTCAAGAAAAAGTGAAATTCTCAAAATGACCAGTGTTTCTCATGCATTTGTGGTGTAGATGACAAGGTCAGAGATCAGGTCTTTGACAGAGAAAATAATGTATATAGATGTTTGTGGAAAAAAAATTTGAAAAGGGATATGATCAATTTATTAATACATTTTGCTTTTAAACATCTTAATAAAGACACAACAAGGGTAATATAAGATGCTTACACAATGATTTCTTAAGAATATTTAACCCATGGCACAAAACACAAGAAATGATGGGTTTCTTAATGGTTACAGGAGAGAACTTCTTCCTTTAGTATTTCTTTCTTTTGCACCTCTTCCTTGCTCCTTCTCCCCCTGCCCCACACCTTCCCTTCACCCTCTTCCCTTCCTTCTTCTCCTTCTCCTCCTCCTTTTCCTCCTCCCTCTCCTCCTTCTCTTTCTCTCTCTCTCTCTCCAGTGGCAAAAAGAATATAACTAAGCCCCAAATTCTTTAAAATGTCATCAAGCTTATGACAAGTTGTTAAAAAGCCAGTTGAGAATAATATATTTTAGGGGAGATGGCATGAAAGATGTAGATTTTGTTTCCTTTATTTTGCTTTATAATTCATGCTCTTACATCAGACCAGTTCAAGAAATATTGGATATTTAGGTCAGCAGTTATTGACTACCAACATACTTTCTTTAGTAAAATTTAAGTTGCTTATGTTGTGGGTCAATATAAGTGGAATATACAGTATTTTCTTTTCTAAAAAAATATTTATTTATTTATTTATTTGAGTGAGAGAGAGAAAGAGAGAGAGCATGAGAAGGGGGATGGGTACAGGGAGGGGGAGGGAGAATTCCTGAGCAGACTCCATACCCAACACAGAGTCCAATTTGGATCTCCATTTCATGACCCCAACATGACCTGAACCAAAACAAGAGTTGAGGCTTAACCAACTGAGCCCCCCAGGCATCCCTATAACATGTCTTCCCCGAAAACTCTGAAGAAAACTCCAATCGTATCTTGCTGCCAAAAATAATATATTTCTCCTGAGAAACTCTTTTGTTGTTGTTGCTTTTATCCTCACATCATTATGAACTATTTAACTGAAGAGTTTTCTGTTTTTGATTTGTCCTTCAAAGGATAAATCCATGGGCCCAAATTTAGTATCCATAAAAACATTATGTTTAATCATTTCAGCTGCATTCATTCCTTCACATTTTCCTGCTGTTATTTTCATTTTCCCCTTATCCCCATTTTCAACTCACTTTATAATGAGTTAATGAAAGTTGATTCTCTAAACAAATCTGGACATGAGGAAAATATCTTAACTAAATATACAAAAGTTAGAGGGGGGAGGAGTCAAGGTGGCGGAGAAGTAGCAGGCTGAGACAACATCAGGTAGCAGGGGATCAGTTAGATAGCTTATCAAACCATTGAGAATACCTACAAATCCAACAGGACATCAAAGGGAAGAAGAGCAACAATTCTAGAAACAGAAAATCAACCACTTTATGAAAGGTAGGACCAGTGGAGAATTGAATCCAAAGCTATCAAACCATTCTGAACACCTACAAATCCAACAGGACATCAAAGAGAAGAAGAACAGCAATTCTAGAAACAGAAAAAAGACTACTTTCTGAAGGTAGGACCTGTGGAGGAGTGAAGCCAAAGCAATGGGAAGATAGAATGCTGGAAGGAGGGGCCAGCTCCCGGCAAGCAGCAGAGCAATGGAGCACAAAATCAGAACTTTTAAAAGTCTGCTCCACTGAGGGACATCTCTCCAGAGGCTAAGCTGGGGTGAAGCCCATGTGGGGACAGCATGGCCTCAGGTCCCACGGGGTCACAGAAAGATCAGGGCTGTCTGAGTGTCACAGAGCTCACAGGTATTACAATGGGGAAGCCAGCTACAGAGATGGAACCAAGGAGTGAGCTCTCAACTCGGGGTTATCTTATTGTGATCCGTGGCACAGGCCACTGCTCTGTGAGCAGGGACCACACAAGATCTGGGGAGACCCCACTGGAAGAGCTCAGGGATCTGCGGGACACATAGACTCCAGGCGGGGCTGTGAGCCAGAGACAGAGACCCTTGGTCATGGGCTGGGTGAGCTCAGAACACAGCCAGAAACCAGGGAAACAGAAGTGATTGAGCACTTTTCTCCAAGGGCGCACTGAGGAGTGGGGCCCTGAGCTCTCGGCTCCACCGGGCTGGGGATTGGGAGGCCGCCATTTTCATTCCCATCCTCTGGACCCTTACGGAAAGCATTCAGGGAACAAAAGCTCCCAAAAGCAAACCTGAGCGGATTACTTAGCCTGGCCCCTGGTAAGGGTGGTACAATTCCACCTCGGGCAAAGACACTTGAGAATCACTATAACAGACACCTCCCCAAGAAGATCAACAAGAAATCCAGCCAAGACCAAGTTCACTTACTAGGGAGAACAGCAGAATTCCAGAGGTGGAGAAAGCAAAGCATGGAATTCATGGCTTTCTCCCCATGATTCTTTAGTCTTGCAAAGTTAATTAACTTTATTTAATTTTTTTTTTCTTCTGCTGATTTTTTTTTAACTTTTACACTTTCCTCTTTTAACGTTTTTTAACTAGTTTTTCTTGACAATACATTTAATTAAAAAAAATTTTTTTGGAACCTTCATTATGATAGTCATATTTTATTCTTTATTGTACCTAACTTTATTTTTTGTAAACACATAGGATTTTTTCCTTCTAAAAGAATTCGGGGCACAACTTCTTCTAATAGATCAAAATACACCCTAAATCTAGCACAGTGCTTTGTTCTAGTCTCCAGCCTGAGCAAATTCACTCCACTTTCATTTTCTTTATTTTCCAAACCAACTTATCTTTTCAACCCTTTTTTTTAGAAATTCTTTTTTAAAATAAAAAAAATTTTCATCTCTATACTCATATTCCATCCCTTCATAGAGTTTACCCTTATATATGTTTTTCAATCTTTAAAATTTTGGGAGGTAGTTTCTTCTAAGAGAACAAAAATCTCCCAAAATTAAGTGGGTGACCCTGTTCTAATCACCAGTCTAATATATATATATATATATTTTTTTTTCTTTTTTATATTTTTTCTTTATTTCTTTTCTTTTTAAAAAAATTTTTAACGTTTTACCTGCTTTCTTTCCCCCATGATTTGGGGTCTCTTCTGATTTGGTTAAAGCACATTTTCCTGGAGTCTTTGCCACCCATTTAGTATTTTATTCACTACTTCATATATTCTTACCTGGATAAAATGACAAGGCAGAAAAACTGACCACAAAAAAAAAAAAAAGAACAAGAGGCAGTACCAAAGGCTAGGGACCTAATAAATATAGACATTGGTAATATTTCAGATCCAGAGTTCAGAATGACGATTCTCAAGGGGCTAGCTGGGCTTGAAAAAGGTATGGAAGATATTAGAGAAACACTGTCTAGAGAAATAAAAGCCCTTTCTGGAGAAAAAAGGAACTGAAATCTAACCAAGTTGAAATAAAAAAAGCTATTAAGGACGTGCAATAAAAAATGGAGGCTCTTACTGCTAGGATAAATGAGGCAGAAGAGAGAATTAGTGACATAGAAGACTAAATGACAGAGAATAAAGAAGCTGAGCAAAAGAGAGACAAACAAATACTGGACTATGAGGGGAGAATTCGAGAGTTAAGTGATACCATAATATGAAACAACATTAGAATAACTGGGATTCCAGAAAAAGAAAGAGAGAGGGGAGCAGAAGGTATATTGGAAAGAATTATTATAGAGAATTTCCCTCATATGGCAAAGGGAACAAGCATCAAAATCCAGGAGGTACAGAGAAGCCCCCCCTCAAAATCAATAAGAATAGGTCCACAACTCATTATCTAATAGTAAAACTTACAAGTCTTACCAACAAAGAGAAAATCCTGAAAGCAGTCCAGAAAAATAAGTGTGTAACATACAATGGTTAAAAATATTAGATTGGTCTCTCCACAGAGACCTGACAAGCCAGAAAGAACTGGCCTGATATATTCAGAGCACTAAAGAAAAAAACATGCAGCCAAGAATACTATATCCAGCTAGGCTATCACTGAAGCTTCCAGGACAAACAAAAACTAAAGAATTTGTAAACCACAAACCAGCTCTACCGGAAATATTGAAAGGGGTCCTCTAAGGAAAGAGAGCCTAGAAGTAGTAGGTCAGAAAGAAACAGAGACAATATACAGTAACAGTCACCTTACAGGCAATACAATGGCACTAAATTTGTATCTCTCCAATAGTTACCCTGAATGTAAATGTGCTAAATGCCCAATCAAAAGACACAGGGTATCAGAATGGATGAAAAAACAAAACCCATCAATATGCTGTCTACAAGAAACTCATTTTAGACCCAAAGACACCACCAGATTTAAAGTGAGGGGGTGGAAAACAATATACCATGCTAATGGACATCAAAAGAAAGCTGGGGTGGCAATCCTTATATAAAATCAATTAGATTTTAAGCCAAAGACTATAATAAGAGATGAAGATGGAGACTATATCATACTCAATGCATCTGTCCAATAAGAAGATCTAACAATTTTAAATATCTATGCTCCTAACATGGGAGCAGCCAACTATATAAACCAATTAATAACAAAATCAAAGAAACACATTGACAATAACACAATAATAGTACGGGACTTTAACACTCTCCTCACTGAAATGGACAGGTCATTCAAGCAAAAGATCAACAAGGAAATAAAGGCCTTAAATGAAACACTTGACCAGAAGAACATCACAGACATATTCAGAACATTCCATCCCAAAACAACAGAATACACATTCTTACATGGAATATTCTCCAGAATAGATCATATCCTGGGCCATAAATCCAGCCTCAACTGGTATCAAAATATTGGGATCATTCTCTGCACATTTTCAGGCCATAATGCTCTGAATCTAGAACTCAAACACAAGAGGAAAGTTGGAAAGAACCCAAATACATGGAGACTAAAGAGCATCCTTCTAATGAATGAGTGGGTCAACCAGAAAATTAAAGAAGAATTGAAAAAATTCATGGAAACAAATGATAATGAAAACACAATGGTTCAAAATCTGTGGGACACAGCAAAGGCAGTCCTGAGAGGAAAATATATAGTGATAGAAGCCTTTCTCAAGAAACAAGAAAGGTCTCAAATATACAACCTAACCCTACACCTAAAGGAGTTGGAGAAAGAACAACAAAGAAAGCCAAAACCCGTCAGGAGAAGAGAAATCATAAGGATCACAGCAGAAATCAATGAAATAGAAACCAAAAAAACAAAACAAAACAAAACAAAACAAAAACAATAGAACAAATCAACGAAAAAAGGAGCTGGTTCTTTGAAAGAATTAATAATATTGATAAACCCCTGGCCAGACTTAACAAAAAGAAAAGAGAAAGGAACCAAATAAATAAAATCATGAATGAAAGAGAAGAGATCACAAACCACACAAAGATATACAAACAATTAAAAGAATATATTATGAGCAACTCAAATTTGACAATCTGGAAGAAAGGGATGCATTCCTAGAGATATATAAACCAACACAACTGAACCAGGAAGAAATAGAAAACCTGAACAGAACCATAACCAGTAAGGAGACTGAAGCAGTCATCAAAAATCTCCCAACAAACAAGAGCCCAGGGCCAGGATGCTTCCCAGGGGAATTCTACCAAAAATTTAGAGAAGAATTAGTTCCCATTCTCCTGAAACTGTTCCAAAAAATAGAAATGGAAGGAAAACTTCCAAACTCATTTTATGAGGCCAGCATTACGTTGATCCCCACACCAGACAAGGATCCCATCCAAAAAGAGAATTACAGACCAATATCCTTGATGAACACAGACGTGAAAATTCTCACCAAAATACTAGCCAATAGGATCCAACAGTACATTAAAAGGATTATTCACCATGACCAAGTGGGATTTATTCCAGGGCTGCAAGGTTGGTTCAACCTCCACAAATCAATCAGTGTGATACAATACATTAATAAAAGAAAGAACATGAACCTTATGATACTCTCAATAGATGCTGAAAAAGCTTTTGACAAAGTATAGCATCCCTTCCTGATCAAAACTCTTTAAAGTGTAGGGATAGAGGGCACATACCTCAACATTATCAAAGCCATCTATGAAAAACCCACCACAAATATCATTCTCCATGGAAAAAAACTGAAAGCTTTTCCGCTAAGGTCAGGAACATGGCAGGGATGTCCATTATCACCACTGCTATTCAACATTGTACTAGAAGTCCTAGCCTCAGCAATCAGACAACAAAAAGAAATTAAAGGCATCCAAACCAGCAAAGAAGAAGTCAAACTATCACTCTTTGCAGATTATATGATACTCTATGTGGAAAACCCAAAAGGCTCCACTCCAAAACTGCTAGAACTTGTACAGGAATTCAGTAAAGTGTCAGGATATAAAATCAATGCACAGAAATCAGTTACATTTCTCTACACCAACAACAAGACAGAAGAAAGAGAAATTAAGGAGTCAATCCCATTTACAATTGCACCCCAAATCATAAGATACCTAGGAATAAACCTAACCAAAGAGGAAAAGAATCAGTATCCAGAAAACTACAAAGTATTCATGAAAGAAATTGAGCAAGACACAAAGAAATGGAAAAAGTTCCACACTCATGGATTGGAAGAACAAATATTGTGACAATGTCTATGCTGCCTAAAGCAATCTACACATTTAATGAAATCCCTATCAAAGTCGCATCCATTTTTTTTTCAAAGAAATGGAACAAATAATCCTAAAATTTGTATGGAACCAGAAAAGATCTTGAATAGTCAGAGGAATATTGAAAAAGAAAGCCAAAGTTGGTGGCATCACAATTCCAGACTTCAAGCTCTATCACAAAGCTGTCATCATCAAGACAGTATGGTACTGGCACAAAAACAGACACATAGATCAATGGAGCAGAATAGAGAGCCCAGAAATAGACTCTCAACTCTATGGTCAACTAATATTTGACAAAGCAGGAAAGAATATCCAATGGAAAAAAAGACAGTCTCTTCAACAAATGGTGTTGGAAAAATTGGACAGACACATGCAGAAAAATGAAACTGGTCCATTTCCTTACACCACACATGAAAATAGACTCAAAATGGATGAAGGACCTCAATGTGAGAAAGGAATCCATCAAAATCCTTAAGGAGAACACAACCAGCAACCTCTTCCTGGGAACATTGCCAAAGGGAAGGGAAGCAAGGGCAAAAATGAACTATTGGGACTTCATCAAGATCAAAAGCTTTTGCACAGCAAAGGAAACAGTTAACAAAACCAAAAGACAACTGACAGAATGGGAGAAGATATTTGCAAATGACATATCAGATAAAGGGCTAGTATCCAAAATCTATAAAGAACTTATCAAACTCAACACCCAAAGAACAAATAATTCAATGAAGAAATGGGCAGAGGACATGAACAGACATTTCTGCAAAGAAGACATCCAGATGGCCAAGAGACACAAGAAAAAATGCTCCACATCACTCGGCATCAGAGAAATACAAATCAAAACCACAATGAGCTACCACCTCACACCAGTCAGAATGGCTAAAATTAACAAGTCAGGAAATGACAGATGCTGGTGAGGATGAGGAGAAAGGGGAACCCTCCTACACTGTTGGTGGGAATGCAAGCTGGTGCAACCACTCTGGAAAACAGCATGGAGGTTCCTCAAAAAGTTGAAAATAGAGTTACCCTATGACCGAGCAATCGCACTACTGGGTATTTATCCTAAAGATACAAACATAGTGATCCGAAGGGGCATGTGCACCTGAATGTTTATAGCAGCAATGTCCATGATAGCCAAACTATGGAAAGAACCTAGATGTCCATCAACAGTTGAATGGAAAAAGAAGAGGTGGTATATATATACAATGTAATACTATGCAGCCATCAAAAGGAATAAAATCTTGACATTTGCGACAACGTGGTTGGAACTGGAGGGTATTATGCTTAGGGAAATAAGTCAATTGGAGAAAAACAACTATCATATGATCTACCTGATATGAGGAAGTGGAGATTGAACGTGGGGGGTTTGGGGGGTAGGAAAAGAATAAATGAAACAAGATGGGATCGGGAGGAAGACAAACCATAAGAGACTCTTAATGTCACAAAACCAACTGAGAGTTGCCCGGGGGAGGGAGGTAGGGAGAGGGTTATGGGGTTATGGATGTTGGGGAGGGTATGTGCTATGGTGAGTGCTGTGAAGTGTGTAAACCTGGTGATTCACAGACCTGTACCCCTGAGGCTAATAATACATTATATGTTTATAAAAAATTTAAAAATTATAAAAAAATAAATAAATATACAAAAGTTAAATAACGAATTAAATATATATGGGGTTATCTAACAAATTAGCATAATTGCAATGGCATTCACTGCTTAGGATTTCCAATATTTAAAACAATAGCATTTTCTGTTAGAACATCTCATTACCATCGAAAATACACGTGATGTTTAAAACACAATTATTTTTCTTCAGTATTTTTCTATAAAGGTATAAAAACCAATGGTTCGTATTGAATTATCATGTTCCAGTTCTACAAGAATATTAATAAAAGTATCTATAATAGTGGCACCTGGTTGACTCAGTTGTTAAGCATCTGCCTTTGGCTCAGGTCATGATCCTGGGGTCCTAGGATGGAGCTCAGTCGTTGGGCTCCCTGCTGGGCAGGAGGCCTGCTTCTCCCTCTTCCACTCCCCCTGCTTGTGTTCCTTTTCTCCGTCGAATAAATAAATAAAATCTTTAAAAAAATCTATAATAATTAAGTTTAAACAAATAATTTTAGTAGAAACCAAGACAATAATTTCTTCTTAGTAGTTAAGGCCCTGTCTTTAGCGGTGGGTATGTGAAAATCAAACTGATAATTATTTCATACCTATCAATTGCTTTTGAAATGAAATGAGAAAACAATTTTTGCTAATAAGCATCATCTAGTGAATTCGAAGAGATATGATTGTGTCAAGGAAAATAATGAAGACTCTTCTTTCCTTATTTACTTTATATTCAGTAGCCTTTACCATAATATCTGAATATACTCTAAAAGTAATAACTTTTGAACCTTTTAAACACCTTTTTTTAACATGTCTAACCGTTGGGTGAAAACGTCAGCCCTTTTTGGCTTCTTAATCTTTCCTGAACTGGGTAAGATTCTACCCATCTTTCAAACTCAAAGGTCCAACCCAAAGGTCACTTTTTTGATGTCTTGAGAAACTACTTTCCACTTTCTAACTCTAACCACAGAAAATCACTCCTAATTTATACATTAAGGTATATATTTAATAATGAGCTGGATGCTACTTTTTTTTTTATCAAAATATCTGTGTACCTCTAAATGCATCTACTAGCTCTTTTTGTATTTGCTGTTTATTTGGGGGGAAAGCTCTGTCATCCCATCTTAAGTACTACTTAAAAGCATATTTAAGTATTAAAGTTATCAACAGTTCCTAGCCTGGTGTCTGGTACAGGTAAATGTTTAATGCATGTTGTATTGAATTGAATTAAATCTCCAATGTGTAAAAAACTGAAAGCATAGTGGGTAGTGATCTGTCCATATTAAGAAACAATATATTTAACCTTAGGCTTGTAAAATTAGTAATTTTCTCCTATAAATTAGAGAATTCCAGCATGTCAGAACATGGAAATATAGAGAAAAATCCCCTTTCATTAACCTCTCCTCCACATTTATTAAAAACCTTTCCTCCACATTTATTATAGAAATTAATAAAGTCTCTAAAATCTCGGTTTGACTTCGAATTAATAAAGTAAAAGATTGCGATCATCAAAAAATGTAAAATAAAATAAAAAATAAAATTGTTTGAACTACAAAATAACTAATGGCTTTGTATATAAGAGCCATTGTCAACTTAGAGAAACAAGAAATTTAATTTTGTCTTCAGAGGCATCAGTATTGAATCAAGACAGAAAGAGCTTACTAATCAATTCAAAATTATTATTAGAAAGCTCAGAAACAATTCTCTACCACTGAATTATACAGGAAGTCTCTAAATCCCCCATTCTTTTAGACTTGATGTACTAAAAAAATAACATGTTTTTCTTCCTTAATCATTTTCCTATGTTGTATCAAAAAATCCTTAACAACATTACAGATTTAAGCAAGCATCTTCAGTATAAAGATATTTGTTAAACTATGTCTAATTTTTAAATTATTTTCAATTTTTTAATTAGAGATATTTATATTTTTAATTAACATGACTACACTAATATACTACCTCCTTCTTGCTGTTGGACAAGGAGTAGCATCAGTCATCTAGCTAAGCCCTTGTTAAAGTCATATCCCAGAATGACTGAATGAGAATCTGCATTTTTTTAAGATTTTTTATGCATTTATTTGACAGGCAGAGATCTCAAGTAGGCAGAGATGCAGGCAGAGAGAGAGAGGAGGAAGCAGACTCCCTGCTGAGCAGAGAGCCCAATGCCGGGCTCGATCCCAGGACCCTGGGATCATGACCTGAGCTGAAGGCAGAAGCCTTAACCCACTGAGCCACCCAGGCGCCCCGAGAATCTGCATTTTAATATGATCCTCAAGTGATAGATATGCACCATATATGCACCATAACATGTGAGCAACACTGATCTAATATAAAGTCAGAACCTTTGTTCATATTAAATAAATGTTATTTTTCTTCTTTTCCTTATATGTCCCTACATGATATGTGTAATCTCCAGGTTTACAGGAAGAAAAGAGCCTGTGACCCCCACACCTACAGTCAAACAACCTCATTGTTTGATATAATGAATGTGAACCTAAAACCAAATTTTGCCTTGTAAATAAACTGTTTTCAGCAAAGGAAAAAAAATCATTATTCTTATTACAAGATTTAGCTACATTTTAGCTAAAGAAGTATGTGAAACCATCATAGTGGTGGGATACAGGATTGAATGGCGTTCTTGGCCTCAGGAACAACTGCAGTGTGTTAAACAGCTGGGACTGTCACATTACTATAAAATATTCATACAACTGTGTGGATTCATGTACAGTGTTTCTAGTCAATATCCATACAGTAATACCTACTAGTATCATCAATGATGAATTATTTGTAGCATTCTATTAATGCTTATGACCGGAAATTCCTGCTTAGTCTCTCAAATGTTAACAACTCTCCCTGAAGCACGTGCTGTTAATTAGTTGTAAAAAGTATTACCTGAGTAGAGACTCAGTGTATTAAAACTAAGGCAAAACATAAATATCTCACACTGTAGGACAAAGCAATTTTATATAAATTATAGTGCTATTTTCAATCTCTAGTGACTTTCCTTGAGGAATGTGTATCTTAAAAATGAAAATTCGTTTCATCTCTTTATACCAAATTTTCAGTAGAAAATGGAGGTAGGTTCAGTAAGTTTGCATAAAGAGCAGTTTTACTGGATTAGGTTTGAACCACGATTGTTTATAACTATAGACAGAAAACTGCAGATAAAGGATTGCCATGGATGGTTAACAAAGGTTTTCTGCTTTACTGAAGCAATGGAGCTTTAGTAGATTTTCAAATAAATAAATAATGGAATCTCCTGAAGAGCAAACCTTTTCATATGGTTGTATTAACAATCTTCTGTGGAAGAACTCCAGTGCCTTCAGAGATTAAGAAGAGAAATTGCTGGCAAAGTGGCTGACTCCAAAATTATTCCGGGAATAAGACACAGTGGAGAAGGGTAAGGAGAGAGAAAGCAACCCTCATGGGTCCGGACACAGGATAATTTTCTGGTAGAAGAAAAGACTGATATATTTTCTCAGGAATTTATGGAAGTTGAGGGAATTTGGATTAACTGTGATATCCTTTTCCTAAAGTTATAATATGTGTCATGAATGTTGAGTGCACCCTGTATTAGTTTCCATGGAAGGAAGTTAGACTTTCTTGATGACCAGAGACACATATTTTGGTTTTTACAGGGTATTACAGGTGCCTCAGTATGAAAATTTGAATGGAAAGAGACCAGTATAGGCTTTTATTCTAAGTGGTTATGCTGCAAAACGTCTTTGTTATACTGTCTGAGGCCAAAATATAATATTTACCAAAATATTAACCTCAGTTAATACTGTTCAGTAGAATTTTAAAGGATGACTTTCACGATTAAATCTCACAAACACCAAGTATATAACCCAGAGAGGCAAATTGTTAATCTACAGTGAGAGATAATACAGGAGGTTGGTCAGATTTTTGTGTTTGCCTAACCACTAATTTGTTATCCTCGTAGACATCTATATGGGAAGAAAAATTTCACTAGATCATAACTGAATGAACATGTATGTAAGGCAAAAGGATCCAGTTAGTGGATTTAGATATTTAGTAGCATGAAATCTGGTAGCTTTATGAGTTCATCTCACACATTTTAACACCACCCACTCACATGATTGACTTAAAACTTTGGTATGTTCTATCATCTTTTTATTACTCTTTACAGCACACAATTGCATTACCCATGCATTTGCAATTGACTCTCAAATAATTCATGTCCTTGAGTTCCTCTCACAATTAAATTATTCAACCTTAGTCAGAGCCAGCTCCATTTCTAAAGTGTACCTTTACTATACACTAGTAACTAGTCTCTCAATTACCACTCTGAGTCTCCATTCTCATCTCCACAGATTTCCTTTATAGCAGCTGGGGCGATTTGTATTAAAAAAAAAGCTAAAAATATTTTATATAGACTATATTTGTGTATATAGACCTCAAATACCTCTCATTCCCCTTATGGTAAAATTCAAAAATTTTGGAAGAAACTCACAATTCATCTCTTATCATTCACCCCCTCAGTCAATATACTCAGACACCTACCTTGCTACTCTATTGTTGCTACATTTTGTGGGACCTAACACCTGAAAAAATGCATTGGTTATCAAATGTTAAGAGTATCCACAGTGTTTGTTGAAGGAAATGGGTGCGAGACACAATGCGGTCAGATTCCTCCAAGCCAAGAAGAGGGTCTTTACTTTCATTTACTGGCCTTTTTTTTTTTTTTTTAAGATTTTATTTTTTCAAAGTAAATTCTACACCCAACATGAGGCTTGAACTCACAACTTCCAAAAGCAAGGGTCACACACTCTACCAACTGGATTAGCCAGGAGCTCCTCATCTCACAGGACTTTTAACATGAGCAAATCAACAAGAGGTCATCAGTTCTAATCCCTATAACCTTCTTCTGGCTTACTCCTGAGACTCTATGTTATGAATTTGTCAAATTAACACTTATTAAGTGGATGGTGATCCTCAGTTCAACAATAGACCACAGGAACTAAAAGAGAGAAAGCAGAAATTACTCACAGATTCTGGAGGAAGAATGTGGCATACCTTGAAGGACTGCATGGGGAAGTCAAGGCAGAGTGCAAAGATAGGATCTGGGTGGGGCACATGCTCTTATTAGGATCAATGCGTGGAGTGTTTTGTGGATCCTAAACTAAGACCAGACTGGTCAATTCAAACACAAAGAATGGGGTTTTGCTAAGCACCACAAGGATCCTTCCTAAGAGGAACAGCATGTATAGAAATATGTACTTATGCTAATTTCTGAAGCTTATGGAAGCCACAAGTGATATACACTATCTAAGGAGTAAAGGGCAGATATGCAAAAACCGTAACAGATTATTAGGTCTTTAATTACATATATTGTGAACCAAGTAGTGCATGCAAAATAACTCTAAGCATAAGATAGGATGAGATAAACAGCAATCATTAAAGCCTAAGAAATAATAGTGAGTGGTATTTTAGTATCTAAGGAAGGAAGTATTTGTTTAACCTGGGATATTTTGGCTTTGGTCAAATTTTCAGGGTTGTATGTAAAACTCTTTGTATTGTATAGTATCCTAAAGCCTATACATTTATCTCTGTTAAGAACTTCCTGATTTTCACTCTAACCACAACTTACCTTTGTATTATATTTCTAATTTTAACCAGATAAATTGCCAAAGCAAAAATATACGTAATCAAAACCCAGCTTACACTTATTTTCCAAACTTATTCTTACTCTTATAATTCCATGTTCTGTTAAGACTACCACTATTTGCCACCCCAGGTTGAAACCTAGGACCTTTGTCAATTTCCCCCTGATTTCTGTTACTATATCAATCCCCAAGTCTTCTACCTACACACACTGAGGATGTATAATATCTCTCTCTCTCTCTCTCTCTCAATCTCTCTCCTGTTAAGTGGGCTAACTCTGGAGTCAAATTGTGTATGTTTGAAATCAGGCTCAGCAGTTACTAGCTACTGGTTCTTTAATTAGGAAGGTGCTTCAACAGACTTTTTACAGTCCTCCTCTGTATAGTGTGAATAATTAGCAATAGCATTTATCTCTTGTCATTATTATGAAACTCAAATGAAATCATTTATGTAAAATGCTTAGTATCCAGTAATATTGTGTACATTTTTGGGTTATTATTATCTATGTGTAATTTTTTCTGGAATCGACTTCCTTTTCATGTCCACTGATTATTCACAAAATATGCTGATTACCTTTCACCTGAAATACTGCAATATTTTATTTGCTTTTTGTCCATTTCTAATGTCATGATAGTTCCCATTCATTACCTTCTCTGTTAACAATCATGATAATGCCATGTTAAAAAAAAAAAGTGTCTTGGAAATAAGCTCCAAAGAATTTAAAATAGTATTTGAGGGTCTCGGTGATATGGTAAAAAACATCCCTTTTCTAACCGTTTGTTCACATGCTTATTTTTAAGTTCCAGCCAAACCTGAAAAACCAGTTTGCATTTTCCTAAATATGTGCTTTTGTACATTAATGACCTACTGAAATTGCATTTCCTACTATTTCTTATTGTTGGAGAACCCTCTATTGTTCTTATGTTATTTACTGTTCTTTTTTATATTCAATATGAATTATAAATATAATTATAATTTAATAGTTCTAATAAACAAGATAAGTCTAGCTTTTTTTATATGCATCACAGTTGCTACATCAGTAATTATGTTACTACTTTTTAAAATTTATTTTTGAATTTGAAGACTTTCAAACCACCTCCAAACTCTATATTCCTCTTAAGAAATGTTCTATTTTCCTTTTTTTATTTACTTATTTTTAAAAAATTTTTAAAGATTTTATTTATTTATTTGAGAGAGAAAGTGAGAGAGAGAGATTGAGAGAATGACAGGAAGAACCTTGAGGATATATGTATATTATTTCTAGAATACCAAAGATGTTGTGAAAAGCGATAGTGAGCTATATTGACAAACTAAACATTAGACAAGAGTGAACAAGTCAAAAAAATAACTTGAATTTATCCTGGGAGGAAAAGCCTAGAGGCAAATTTTAAGGCAGGACTAAGTATGCAACAATTTTTCTATTATTTTAGGATTATCATGAAAATTCTAGGAGTTTGCTCTTCCTTTCCATATAAAAAACATGTAAGAGACTTCATTAATGTGAACACCTCCCTAATAAGACACACTAATTAGTACCGATAAAGAAAAGGAAGAAAAGCAGGGAGTCAGGGGTATTTCCTCAGGAGATATCAAGGCTTATAAAACTCTGGGAACTAAGGCAATTGGTATCAGTGTCAGGATAGCTCAATGAAACAGAATAGAATATCAGGGATAGGGAGGAGAAATACATGTATTTTCCCTCATATATACATATATATACGCTGATGCTTAATTTATCTCAGGGTGAGTTTTCAGATTTGTAAGGACATTGATTGGGCTACTAAAAATAATGGAATATTCAGTTATATGGAAAATAAATAGAATAAGATCCCTACTTCATACCATATATAAAAATAATAATTTAAGGTAAATGAAAGATAAAAATGAGAAGAATAAACTGACCAAATGTTTAGGAAACATTACAGAGGAATAACTTCCCAAAACAATAAAAGTTTGATAAATTTTATTAAGTTAAAATTAATAATTTCTTTTATAGTAAATAGATTATACAGAAGAATTTTAAAAATCCATAAATGCAAGTTACTTATTACAGGTATAAATAACAAAGAGCTGATATTCAATATGTATTTTTAAAAAATCTCCTAAAGTAATGAATAAAAGGATTGTTTCATTAGAAAAATGGGCAAATGACCTCAAAAGGCACTTAAAGAAAGAAGA
The DNA here is from genome assembly GCA_004024625.1 of Mellivora capensis. Classification (NCBI taxonomy): domain Eukaryota; kingdom Metazoa; phylum Chordata; class Mammalia; order Carnivora; family Mustelidae; genus Mellivora; species Mellivora capensis. The sequence continues at coordinate 72,645 of PISX010004010.1, forward strand.
AAAAAAAGATCTATGCCTATCAACATGACATGAATTTTAGAACTGTATAGTGTCAAGGGATAACAAGAATCTGAAGCAATGTTTATATTCATCCACTGGAGTGCAAATTAACAAAACCAATTTATTAAACAATTTAGTATTGCCTAAGAAAATTAAGTATATACACAAACTATGACCTCAAAGTTCTACTCTTAGATATATCTCCTAAGAAATTCTTGTGAACATGCACCATGATTCATGCCCAAAATATTTTAGCATTACAGTTCTCCATGACAGCAACAACAAAATAATAATAACTGGATATAAAACGAATGTCCATTACCAGTAGATGGATACACTAATTGTGGCATATTCTAAAATGGATCACTGTAGAGACCTCTAAATGAATGAATTACCGATAATTATGATAACATAAGTGAATATCAAAAATATAATGCAGATTAAAGAAGCATGACACAAAGATTACTTGCCGCATGATTCAGTTTTCATAAAAATTGTAAACGTGAGACAAAACAACTTATTATTTAATTATGTAAACCTACAACAATAAAGAAAAACAGTGAAATTATAAAATAGAAAGGAAAGTAAGGCAAAAGTAAACAAAATATTCAAGTTAATTATCACCTCGGCGGATGGCAAAGAACTGTATGTCATTGGAGAGGGCACACATAATTCCTGAGGCATTGATAATATTTGATTTATTGCCCAAGTCTGTTATAATAATTATAAAAATAAAAGTAGCACACATATAGCCCTTACTGTGTGCCAAGAATAAAACCGTAAGACACGTATTATTATTCTCCTATTCCAGATCAGGACATTGTGACACAAAGTGATTCATAGGCTTGTCCAGCTTCACCTTGATATTAAGTCCCACAGGCATGATTCAAAGCCAGGCACTTCGGTCTAGACTCCCTGCTCCAATCAAGGCCCAGTGCTCAGTCCTGGCTGTATGTAGCAGTTACCAGTGAAGCTATAAAAATATTGATGTTTGAGTCTCACCCTCAGAGATACTGGTTTAATTGGTCTGGCTGGCACATTGGGTGTCTAGATTTTTAAGAGTTCCCCGGGTGACTCTATTCTCCAGCCGACTTAAAGAACCAAACACAGCATAGTCAGTTCTTCACAGGTGATTCCCAGGAACAGAGGGTGTTTTATTTATTTCTTAGAAATTTTCTCAGATCCCTCAGAAAATTAAGGTAACAGGGCAAGCCACCACCCCAAAACCTGGAGAGACAGGCGCATAAAAGGATTGTAGTCATGATTAGTTAACTAAAGTGGAAGCCTCTAGAGCCAGTAGGAATATTTACATAACTTTACAGAATCCTGAAGGCTGAATGTGGACCATCTTGAGAGTAAAAAACTACTGGAGAGCGGGTGTGGTGCCTGGGTGGCTCAGTGGGTTAAGCCTCTGCCTTTGGCTCAGATCATGATCTCAGGGTCCTGGGATTGAGCCCCTCATTAGGCTCTCTGCTCAGCGGGGAGCCTGCTTCCCTTTCTCTCTCTGCCTGCCTCTCTACCTGCTTATGATCTCTGTCTGTCAAATAAATAAATAAAATCTTAAAAAAAAAAAACAACTATGGGAGAAGATATTTGCAAATGACATATCAGATAAAGGGCTTGTACATATCTATATCTATATTGTATATATGTATATATGTATATATGTAATATAGATATTACATATCTATAAAGAACTTACGAAACTCAACACCCAAAGAACAAATAACCCAATCAAGAAATGGGCACAGGAAATGAACAGACATTTCTGCAAGAAGACATCCAGATGGCCAATAGACACATGAAAAAGTGCTCCACATCACTCGGCATCAGGGAAATACAAATCAAAACCACAATGAGATATCACCTCACACCAGTCAGAATGGCTAAAATTAACAAGTCAGGAAATGACAGATGCTGGTGAGGATGCGGAGAAAGGGGAACCCTCCTACACTGTTGGTGGGAATGCAAGCTGGTGCAGCCGCTCTGAAAAACAGCATGGAGGTTCCTCAAAAAGTTGAAAATAGAACTACTCTATGACCCAGCAATTGCACTACTGGGTATTTACCCTAAAGATACAAACGTAGTGATCCGAAGGGGCACGTGCACCCGAATATTTATAGCAGCAACGTCTACCATAGCCAGAT
>PISX010004010.1:74891-128106 GCA_004024625.1 Mellivora capensis
CAGATGAATGGATAAAGAAGATGTGGTATATATACACAATGGAATACTATGCAGCCATCAAAAGAAATGAAATCTTGCCATTTGCAATGACGTGGATGGAACTAGAGGGTATCATGCTTAGTGAAATAAGTCAATCAGAGAAAGACAACTATCATATGATCTCCCTGATATGAGGAAGTGGAGATGCAACATGGGGGGTGGGGGGTGTAGGTAAAGAAGAAACGAAACAAGATGGGATCGGGAGGGAGACAAACCATAAGTGACTCTTAATCTCACAAAACAAACTGAGGGTTGCTGTGGGGAGGGGGAATGGGAGAGGGGGGGTGGGGTAATGGACATTGGGGAGGGTATGTGCTATGGTTAGTGCTGTGAAGTGTGTAAACCTGGCGATTCACAGACATGTACCCATGGGGATAAAAATACATTATATGTTTATAAACAATAAAAAAATTAAAAAAAAAAGACCAAACTACTGAAGAGGGGCACCTGGGTGGCTCAGTTATTTGGGGTGAAACTATTCTGTAGGACACTGTCATGGTAGATACATGATATTATCCATTTGTCAAGACATACATTTACAATACAAAAAGTGAAACTTCATCTAAACCGTGGACTTTCATTAATAATGCACCAACATTCATTTATTCATTTGAACAAATATACAATATTAATAAAAAATGTTAATAATGGGAGAAACAGTGGGGATATGGAAAGTGGGAGATCAGGTGTATGGAAATTTTGTGTACTGTTGGTTCCATTTTTCTTTACATTCAAAACTGGTTTTTGTGTGTGTGTGTATAAAATAAACTAAAACAAGTGGTAAATCATGTTTGTCATCTAGAAGGCAAATGATCAATGGGCATATTCAGGAATATTTTTAAAAAGAAATTCAAAAAGATTTAAATTACAGTGACCAAATAATTTATTTTATTAAAAAATTAAAAATGCAATAATAAAACTTATTACTGCCATAAACCCTCTCTGATCTCTAATAAGTTTTTTTCCCTTCCATATGTCTGACCCAAGCATTTGGTAGTTGTGGTCTTCTTTATAATCTTGTTACATCACAGCCATTAGTCTATATACTTGCACTTGTTTTACTTTTTTCCTTTACATTTGAATATACGTGTTTTTGCTTCTCATTCACCCTTCACAAAATTGACATTCCTAGATAGTCAGTGATATCAATCACTGCCACAGTAATTTCCCTGATCCGTTAGCTCTCTCCTCACTGGTTATTTTCATGATTGGTTCCTGCTTTTCCTTCAATTAGGAAATTATGACTTATAGATCCCCATCATTCATTAGGTCAAGAAGAGGACATTGTCTTTCTACAAAGGAGAGATATACAACAAGGGAAGACCATCGGATAAAGTGGTTAGGAGTTCAGGCTCTGTAACCAGAATATCTTCTGACTTTCTGTTTCTGATACCCATTATGTGATTTCGGTCAAGAAACTAAAATCCTCCATGCATCTGTTCGCACCATCAGAGAAAAATGAATCAGTTGTAGGCAGGACAATATCATTGCATATTGAAGTGCATCAGAAAATTATATCCCACTACTTCTTCAGTCCCTCTTGGTCTCATTTCCCTCAATAAAGACAATATTACATTGCAACAGTGAGACCACAGTGGACAGTTTTTAAATTAAGTGCACTCGAGATAAAATATGCCTTGTTCTTTTTGAATTTTTAAAATTATCTAATGGTTGATACTTATTTGTGAAAGTTCTCTGAATTCATATTTTTCTTCAAAGTAAAGTCTGTTTGCTGATATTAATTTCCATGTCCCCTGTCAAGAAGAATTAATTAGGATTCTATTTGTACACATTCATCATTTGTTTTTTATTTAGAAATTATAAAATATCAAGTTTTGTTTAAAACTCTCACATAATAGGGATGTCTGCCTGGCTCAGTCAGTTAAGTGTCTACCTTTGGCTGGGGTCATGATCCCAGGGTTCTGGGACTGAGCCCTACTTTGGGGCCCCTGCCAGGCAGAGAGTCTGCTTCTCCCTCTTCCTCTACCCCTCCCCCAACTCATGGATGCACTCTCTCTCTCTCTCATGTGCTCTCTTTCTATCAAATAAATAAATTAAATATTTTAAAAAACCTCTCACATAATAAATAAAAATATAAAGTTTAATTATAAAAATAATAATTCTTAATTGCTATTATATTCTAATAACACAGGAAAACCTATTGTTTCTGAGTTTAAAAAATGATTATAAGGATGGTAAAGTTAGAATTTGTTCTGAAAAATAAAACTCTATTAAAAATGTCTCTTTTATAACTCGATAATTTTACAATATCAAGAAATACTTTGACTTTTTAGTTTACAGAGAACAAATAGAAAGAAGAAACTGATAAACCACTAAAATTACAAAAAGTATTTGAGTGTTCACTAACATAAGAAATCATATCAAATATATAAATATTTATATGAATTAAGACATGGGACACTATAACATCAAGAGATAATGGATTGTAATAGAAATCAACCATGCCCCATATGTAATATAAAACCTAAGTATGTATATCAACCATTCTTTCTAGAAAATTATTCTTTGTTGTCTTTGGTTTGTAATATATGAATAATATTCAAATATTTTATTCATAGTTGAGGAAAGAATAGAAAAGAAAATCAGTTATAAGTGCTGAAAAAAATAACAAAGCATTATTTTAAAATTAAAATATTATAAAACATATCTTTATAAAAATATATCACTTTTTAATAATGACATTTTAAGAATAACAGAGCTAATCATTTTGAGCTATAGACTGTGAGCATGTTTTAAATACAATGAAATGGGGGCACCTGGATGGCTCAGTCAGTTAAGTGTCCAGCTCTTGATTTTGGCTCAGGTCATGATCTCAGGATTGTGAGATCTAGGTCTGTGTGGCATGGGTCCCTGTGCTCAGTGAGGAGTCTGCATGTCTCTCTCTTTCCCTCTCCCTCTGCCCCCCTCCTGCTCATGTGCTCTCTCTCTTTCTCCAAAATAAATAAATAAATCTTTTTTAAAAAGATATAGTGAAAGGGCTTCTTAATATGAAAATATATTTTTAATATTGTTCTTATTTTTCAATATTTGAATCTTGACATATATAGGTTTTTAATTTTAGTTATTTTAATAGAAGAAAAAGGATTCATGTTACATATAAGGTGTTCAATCCTTTCCAAACGACACATAATCATAAGAGAAATACAAATATAAATTAAGTAGGAACTATATACCAGCATTCTAAATCCAATCACAGTATATCCAAAAGCACAAAGAAAATATAACTTTTTTTTTTCTATGATCAGCTTTGTAGTCCTTTTGAGTCCACAACCTGCTTGGTAGTATCAAAATAAAAAATAAATTGAGATTGATCCAGTAATCACAGTTCAATTAAATAATCTAAATGTTATCTTTTTGTAATTCACCTCTTTTGTTTCAGTGTCCAGGCTTTCCAATGTCCTCTTCTTTTTCCCTGCTCCTGACATGTTGATGTATGCAAAAGAAGAGCTTGCACGCCCTGGAGCAGGTGGCAAAAAGTTGACCTCTCATGAAGACCCATATTAGATGCTAGTATATTCCTTCAAGACTCTTGGTCTCCAAGCAACAGTCCTTTTCCACATGCTACTGCTTATCCTCCTGAGACTTGGTAGTTTACACAGGATGGCTGGTTACCTTAGTTGTATTATCTCACTTGAGCCCAAAAATTTTCCCCAAGACTACATCAGCTATAGTTGGAGTTGCCTACACTTTGGATAAAAATCACATTTTCGTATATCCCATGGGCTTGCCCTGAATTTTGTGACCACTGAACCACTTTGACATTCTCTGGAAAGATCCTCATTCAGGTTAAACCAACTGTCATATCAACTCCTTGAAGGCATTTGGGAGCTCTGGACTCCCAACTGTTTGCTACATACCTCATCGGCTTGCTTACCAACAAGGGTGAGATGAGCTCCCTTCTCTCGTATCCATGCCAGAACACATTTGGGTATTCTTGAGATTTTATAGAGGATTTGCTGTTTGTTATAAAACCTAACCTAACTTATTATTTTCTCATACTAAGACATGTAAACCTCTTCTGCTCTAGTGGAACTGTTTTGGTATCGCATAAGTAATGTTGGGTGTTTTTTAGGGAATGAATTTGCTCTGCGTGCAAAAGAAGGAGGAAAAATTTACAATTGATTTAGGGAGTCAGGGAAGGCTTCTTGGAAAAGATGATGCTTGAGTTTTCTGAAGGTTGAAAGAAAATAGCCAAACAAGGAAGAGGGGGTGTGCTATTCCAGAAGGAGGTAATAAAACTAGCAAAGTTGAAAAAATAGAGGCACAATCCGGTAGGGTAAAAAGTTAACAAACTTCAATGTTTGCAACTATTAAAGTAAAAACCTGGGCTAAGGTGTGGTGGGAAGTGAGTGGACAGAGCATTGTGAAGAGCCTCAGATCCAGGAAAAGGAAGCTGAATGCTATCTTGAAAGTAATGAGGAGCCACAGATGAGTTTTAAGCAATGAAGTGACAAAGCCAAATTTCTCAGGTTTGCAATATTAACATGAGTCCTTAAGAAGACAACTTATCATATTAGCACGCCCTGTGCCTGCTCCCACCTCAGCAAAGAGAACAATAAAGAAGATGAAGTGATATGCCCCAATATTGTACACTAAAATTCATACCTACAATGGAAAGACAGTTCTGGTTGCAGTGTGAATCCAGGAACCAAGAGTTGCTGGTTTGAAGTAAATCCAGGCCCTAAAACATTTTCTTCTACTACCTTTACTCTAATCCCAGGTTGATTTTTATGCATTTCTAATACCTTAAATATTTTTTTCCCAGAAATACCCTTAATTTTTTAACCTTCTTCCCAGGAAGTATGCAGAAAATTATAAAAAATATATTTCAACATATCCAACCCTATTTCTTTCTGATACATTCCATTGCAGGCTGAATCAGTACAGGCAGGTTTCTCACATACACTACGATACGAACTTTCACTAAATGATTTTGTCCATTTCCACTGAACTAAATTTACAACCTGATCTTTTCAGTGATGGAGAAATCAGCAACACAATAACCAATAGAATAATATGCCATAAAGGCAATTAGAGTTAAACTAAGAAGGCAGTACATAAACACAGTAAAATTGTCTTGTTATTAAACTCCATGCCTCATGTCTATTTTCTCACAAAAATTCAGAAAAAGATAATCTTGATTTAAAAAATTGTATGACCAGGTACAGCAGACTTAACTGTTATATTTTGACTGAAATTTAAGGAATTATAAATTTAGGAAATAATTTCTTTCTCAGGAAAAAAGTGGATTTAAAACTATGGTCTCAAAGTAAAATTAAATTTTGCCATCAAAATATGAATGCTACATTTCACTTCTGCTATGCTAACCTCATATAAAATTCCCATTTCACATATCCCAACATAGCAGACAGATGCCTTGGGATGTCCCGAAAGGAAACCATGCTTGAAAAAAATGCAAAGGAAGGAAGGACGGAAGGAGGGGGAAGGAAGGAAGGAAGGAAAGAAGGAAGGAAGGAAGGAAGGAAATGAAATAATATTCACTGAATCTTATTTTTTCACCTATTTTTAAAACATTATTTTTGAGAGTTTCAAAGAGATTTTTTATTAAATCACTTATATACTGAAATTTCTCTACATTTTAAAGATAAAACTGACAAATGGAATTAGCATAATGGAAAAATAAAACAATTTATCATCATTAAAATCATTAAAATCATATAAAGTTTTAATTTTACATATATTTCATTTTATGCCCCTAACACTTCAGAGTAAAAATCAAACTAAATCAGAGTATTCACATACTGAACATTTTTTTCATAATTTTGCTGAAAATATTTCAATTCATAATGGAAGAAGTCTTCAAAGAGAACTAAAATGAAAGAATTTCTCCATATATCTCTTTACCGTTCTAGTATAAATATCTACTACTGAGTTCTTACTGATTCTGTGTGACATAATTGCCATTTAACATACATTTGGGTTCATTATGTGTAAAGCTTTTTGTTTAGGTAGAAGAGACAATATCCAGCCTCTTGAGAGAGAGACAGTAGAGAAGAGATTTGTATTCAAATTCTGAGATTAAAAACTATAATGTTTCATGTGGCACATTCACAGGCAGGCATCACAGGGTCAGGTAGAAAAGTTACTTTTCTTTATTCTGAATTACTAATTTGAGTTAATCAGCCAACATACACTTTCTCAAATGTTTAAGATCACAAGATTGAGAACTTCTTATTTCTGATTTTTTTATCTGTATAATTTTAAAAATTTATTATATTCTTCCCTTTAAACTAATTATCTGTACACATTTCCCTTTCCTTCAAATCTGTAAGGTATTGAATACATGACATTTTTTACTGATTTTATGCACATAACCCTCAAATTATCTAACATACTGTTTTGCGTGTATATATTCTCAATAAAGTTTATTGTCAAAAATACTATAGGCAAGTAAAGGGGTGCCTGAGTGGCTCAGTGGTTAAGCTTCTGCCTTTGGCTCAGGTCAGGATCCCAGGGTCCTGGGATAGAGCCCTCAATCAGGCTCCTTGCTCAGAGGGGAGCCTGCTTCTCCCTCTGCCTCTGCCTCTGCCCCTCCCCCACCCCCATGCTCACATGCAAGCATGGGTACTTGCTCTTCTCCCAAATAGATAAGTAATCTTTAAAATTAAAAAAAAAAAATACTGTATGTAAGTAAATTTAAAATGAAAATAATGTAATATAATACAAGTAAAACTTTGGGGTCAGGAACAAAGATCTCAGAGTTAATCTGTCTGCTTTGGGCAATTTTACATATTTTACATTCATTTTCATATGCTAAATTCATAGTTATCATAATCTGTATTTTCAAGTTCTTAGAGGATATGTAGTAGTAACAACTTTTAATTTTAGCATTCTAAAATTCTTTGAGTGTCAGAAATTATAAAATGGCAGCAGCAGAAAAGAAAAGCTCAGTAGAAGGAAAATATATTGGCAAAATTTTAAATGCAAAGTATACAGGAGAACAGAGGCTTTTTTCAATATGAGAGAAAAGTAATATAAATTACATTCATAGAAATAGGAAAGCAAATATTTAGAAAAAATTGTGAATTTACAAATATTTAAAGTATTCTGTTGAAGATGTCTAATAGCAGTTAAAAATATATGTCTAATTCAGTGTTTCTTGGAGCAAGATAACACCTGTCACCAAGGGACTTGTTAAAAATAAACATTTCTGATCCCAGCCCAGTCCAGTGAGCAGGAATCCTTTTAGGGGACCTGGAAATATTCATCTTAAGTAAACGTTATATATGCATTGTGGGTGTTTCTGTTTTTTTGTTTTTGTTAGTATAGCTGACACACAGTTTTACATTAGTTTCAGGTGTACAACACAGTGATTCAACAAGTTTATACACTATGCCATGTTCATCCCAAGAGTAGCTACCATGTGTTACTATACGATGATATTACAGTATCATTGACTCTAATTCCTTATGCTGCACCTTTTATGCCTGTGACTTATTCATTCCTTAACTACAAAACTGTATCTCCCACTCCTCTTCACCCACTTTGACCATCTCCCCATCCTCTTGGGGATTCATTGGGACTATATATTTGGAAGTATTCAATGAACAATTATGTACTGAGTACCTATTATATCTTTGCCAGACACTGCTCTTGGGACATATGAGTGGGGAAAAAAACTAGAAAACCATCTGCTGAAGCTTATGTTTTAGAAGGAAAGAATCACATGCAGAAAAAAAGATAGATGAGGCCCTAGTGTGGTTGAAATCACCAAGATAGAATCAAATTAGATAGGCAAGATGGTGGACATAGAAAATTGTTCAAACACTTTATGGGTACTGAGGTATAATTTAAATTACTGGGCAAAAACAGATAGAGAAGAGATTAAGAGAGCACGAGGAAAGTAAAAAGAGGACAATGCCAAAAAATTCAAAAGAGAGGGGCGCCTGGGTGGATCAGTGGGTTAAAGCCTCTATTTTCGGCTCAGGTCACGATCCCAGGGTCCTAGGATCTAGCTCTGCATCGGGCTCTCTGCTCAGCAGGGAGCCTGCTTCCTCCTCTCTCTCTGCCTGCCTCTCCGACTACTTGTGGTCTCTCTCTGTCAAATAAATAAATAAAATCTTTAAAAAAAATTCAAAAGAGAAAAAAAATTAAGGAAAAAAAGAGAGAAAAGTCTGACTAAAAATTGTAGGTAGGTAAAAGTGGGTACACACTGAGAAAAGGACATTGGTAAGAAGAGGATGGGGGTGATAGGGAATAGGATGATTAAGATATGAATACACCAAGAGCCCTGATAGCCAGTCTTATACCTTCTCTATGAGGGAGTAGCAAATTATATTTGAATTATGGTATGCACAGGCATGCTATGAAAATTGGGTAGTGGTGTGGTAAAAATGAATGAATGAATAAAATAATACCCCAAACACTGTCCTCTTTTTTATGGGAGTTTGCCTAACACTGGAAAGAAATCATGTAAAGATTACATGCTGAGACTGGTCCATCCACCAGATTCTTGCTATCGATAGCCTTATCTCTGTTAGCATAAAGGTAGAAATATTGTATATAACTATGATGTTTGCCTTGCCCATTTCTTCATTCTGTGTTTCCTAATCTTGCCTCTTAATATGCCTTGCAATTTTTTGTTGTAGTGGAAAGTAGATACAATGCACTGAATAATGGAAAATGAGGAAAATGCACCTAGCGTGTGAGGTTTTAGGTTATTTTGACTGGGAGTTCAGCTGTGGTTAAGGTAAGATATAGCTATAGGAGCCAGAAGCATCGGCTTCAACAAAAGGCACTCTTGTTTTTGCTTCCACTGATGTCTTGGCATTTCCCTAAGAACTTCTACTTTGATTGCACCTTGTTCTTGCTGCTCTTTGAGCTGTAATCCACAGTGGTTATACTGGAGCTCTATGGGTGTGGTGGTAAGGTATCGAGCAAGTAAGGCATTAAATAACTTTACAATTTAAAATTAGTGTTTTAGAAGACCTATGTGACTTGACTATGCCTTGTACAATTTTTTTTTTTCAGTTTTCCTCCCTCTCTAATCTACCCTTAATGAGACACAGTGTCTGACATGGGCTGAGACAAAGAAATGCCTTTCCCTCAAGTTCCATGAGGGCCTGGTAAAGTCTTTATCCCAGAAGAGTAGGTTTTGTTTTGAAAAATCCCCTGAGTATATTTCATAGTAATTACTTTTTCCATTCCCTTGTCAGAGCCATGAGGGAATCTTTCTCTGATCTTCACTGTACAACTTGGTGGGGTTCCTTGATCCTAATCCCTAAAAATGTGGAACTCCCCTAACTGTACACTGCCCCCTCCAGCAACCCCCAGTTAGCTTCTCTCTCTTCTGCTAGTCCACCATCAGCCTCCAGCAATTTGTCAGGAGCATCTTTTATGTGGTCTTATTAGTTAATGGCTCCAGTAGCTCCTGCTTCAGGTATGGGAAGCTCTGAACTTGCCCATCTCTCCAAATTTTGGAGTGGCAGTTTTATCTGAAAGTTCCGTTTTCCTATTGGTCTAAGAAAATTAACCAATTTTCAGTTTACTTCTCCTACTTGAAAGAATGGAGTGATGATTTCTAAGCTCTGTACATATTGAAGCCTAAACTGCGACTTCTGGTTTACTTTTTAAATAGTATTTAAATATTGCCAGGAAGTGTTTTTTTAAGATTCAGGGTTTTGTTTTGTTTTGTTTTGTTTTTTTAGAGCAGTCTTAAGTTCGTAGCAAAATTGAAAGGAGGGTACAGAAATTTCCCATATACTCCCTGCCTCCCCACATACATAGCCTCCCCATTACCGGCACACCCACCAGAGGGGCACATTTGTTACAGCTGATGCACTTATATTAACATGTCATAATTACCCAAGTCCATAGTTTACACTAGGATCCACTCTTGGTGTTGTACATCCTATGGGTTTTGACAAACATACAATAACATATATCCATCATTATGGTATCTTATAGAACATTTTCACTGCCCTGAAAATCCTCCATATCCTGTCTCTTCATTCTTCCTGTCCCCCACAAGCTGCTAATATTTTATAAAGTAATTTTTATACTCATCGTCATGTAATTCAGGTTTCTTTATAGAAACAAGAACTAGAAAAATTGTTTCATTTTTGTAATGCTTGATATTATGCATTGATTTATTTGCTGATTTACACCTTATTATTTAAACCCATTCTATTTAAAAATTATGCTCCAATGATTTATTTTTCTTATAAATGTTTTCATAAAGCCTTGGTCCAGTCTCATTATACAGTCATAAGAAAAGTATATCTGACATCCTGAGGCAATTTCATCATTTTTTAAAAAAGAGTAAAATTTGACAAAAAAGAAACAATTCAGTCACATAAATATGCTTCTAGCAAGGATTGCACAATTTTTTTCTTGTTCTGATATTTTTCAAATAAAATGAAACAATTGAGGAAAACATGTTTGGGTAACAGCTGCTGTTTTCAAGTTATATAGTATGAAACAAAGAGTGTGCTGGAGTATTTCCCATTAATTGTTTCCATTGTGTGTGAATTACCCTGAATATCCAATACATTTTATTCCAGAGTCTCTGATTAAAACCAAAGCAACTAAAGTTTGTGGGCCATCATTTTCTATGCTACATTTAATATGCAAACTAATTTTGAAAGGCATGAGGCACCTGCACCACAGATTTCAAAGGAATTTGCATAATGAATACAGTACAGACTTAAAGCTTGCCTTGTAGAGGACAATGACAGATGTGTAAGCAGTTTTGTGTGAGAGTCCTGCATAGCAAAATTTGCTTTAGAGTTGAATTTCAGGGTGAGGGTAGGACAAGCAATCTATTATAGGATAAACATTTTATGTAAGCAAATATCTTATATTGGAATACCCAAAGCTTATTCCTCATGAAAATCAGGGAGTGCTTTTCTTCTATCAACAAATCTTGGATTCTCTATTGAAATTTATGACCGGGGGTGCCTGGGTGGCTCAGTGGGTTAAAGCCTCTGCCTTCGGCTCAGGTCATGATCCCAGGGTCCTGGGATCGAGCCCCGCATTGGGCTCTCTGTTCAGCAGGGAGCCTGCTTCCTCCTCTCTCTCTCTGCCTGCCTTTCTGCCTACTTGTAATCTCTATTTGTCAAATAAAATAAATAAAATCTTTAAAAAAATTTTTGAAATTTATGACTGGCTCAAATCTGAAGACAAGAACCTGTAACCTCTTTTCAACATTGCAAGAGAAAGATCATTACATTCTAATTTTGTCCTTTTTCCCATTTAGTTTATTTACTATGTTTATTGTTATTGAATCTCCCAGAAAATTATATCAGATCTTTTCATGTGTATGTGATTGTGATGGCCATAAATATTAACAAATAAATAATAACATATTACCAATCAATAGGACAATAATCCTGTTTATAAATTTATTATATCTATGAAATCTTCTTCCCCACCAAACTATGATAATACATAAAACTAACTGACTAACAAAGTTAACTTTCTGGGATAGCTCAGAGGAAATTTTCTGTTAAAGGTGCTTTGTAAAGTGATTGATTTGTGATACAGAGATTTATCAGACCCATTTTTAGAGGCATCAAATATCTGAAATAAACAATAAACAACTCCCTACATCTGCCTAATGATAGCTCCAGGTAAATAATAAATTATAGTCAGAAGCACTGTAAAGAAAACACTTACTTTTCTGGAATAATGTCCATGCATATTGTAATTTAGGGATGTTTTACAAGTAGAATTTTCATCACAATACAGAAGCCTCTTTCTACATACCCATCTCCTAGAAACCTATGAGTGGGAGAAGACAAATGGAAGTGTACTATTTTAAGTGTCTTATACTCTGTGAAGTGGCATAACAACACTTACAAGTAGACTGTGATGAGTTAAAGATCTATACTACAAGCCCAAAAGCAACTAGTAAGGTGAAAAATCAAAAGTTTACATAAGGGGCGCCTGGGTGGCTCAGTGGGTTAAGGCCTCTGCCTTCGGCTCAGGTCATGATCCCAGGGTCCTGGGATCGAGCCCCGCATTGGGCTCTCTGCTCAGAGGAGAGCCTGCTTCCCCCTCTCCCTCTGTCTGCCTCTCTGCCTACTCGTGCTCTCTCCCTCTCTGCCAAATAAATAAATTAAAAAAAGAAAAAAAGTTTACATAAGAACCTTCAAATAAAATGAAATTATTAAAAATTTTCAACCAAAGAGAAGGCAGAAAAAGAATAAAAGGGAAACAAAGGAGATGGAACAAATAGAAGAAAATCTCAAGCTGAAAGTTTCAAATCTAAACATATCAATAATAACATTAAATGCAAATTACATAAAATTATACAGGAAGTTCAGGCTGTCTTTATACATAGAACAGCAGACACTTAGCTTTTGCTCAGCTCTGTAAGGCAATACACAGTATCTTATACATTTCACAACAACAAGACTCTTAGGTTCAGGATATACTGGTTAGACTAATTCTTTGATTAATATGCCTTTTCCCCACTTTCTCCCTTCCCCACATGGATAAAAATGCTTTTAAGCAATGACCTAGCCAAATAACAAGCAAACAAACAATTTAATTAAATGATCTAAATCATTAGTCCATAGCAAATTCTGAATAATGAGATGATGCCTGTACAAGAACATTTCAAGACTGTCATTAATTTCTCCTCACCTTAGAATCTTTTTTTGGTCCATTGGTCACCAAGCTAGGATATGAACACCATCTGTAAGATCATAACACTTAATATTGGAAAAACTTTAGCTCTACCTTCATAATTATATAATTTAATAAATGATGATGCTAAGAAGGCAAAAGGAAATGGACAACTTCATAAATAAAATACCCATTTTTGAGGAAATAAAATTATAACATTAAAAAAAGCAACTATCAGATAGGGAGCATGATATAGAAATACACTTATTTTCATAAATATTTGTATGTACTGAAAAACTGTAATAGGATGTCAAGCAGCTCTCACTGTTGGTTTGGCACAGAATCTGATGGCGAGTGTTTGGGTTAGGTGAATAGCAATTTTCATGACAGAATTGGATCACATAATGACTAAGCTATTGTCTATGACATCCCATGACTATTTTCATCAAATTCAAACCCATGTCATGCCCTACAAGGAAGAGCCACATTTTTCATATTTTCCCCACAACATCCGGTAACACTACTCTCTCCCATGTACCCTGACCACAAAGTCAATAACACTGACTTTCTTCAGTCTCTCATTGAGTCTTTAGCAACTTGAACTTGGCATAATGTCTATCTGAATGCCCCTCTCTGAGATTTCTCCATTTTTAGCTGTCTCTCCTCCTTCCAGCCCCAGCTCAAGCATTGCTCTTCATAGGAATCATCCCTGAGCTGCCAATGTAAGTTCCATCCCTGGTTACCCTGTTCTATTTTACCTATACACTCACCTCTGTTTGAATATTTTTACTTTAGAAAGATATTTCACTTGCTAAAAAGAAAGCACCAATAGAATAAGGTCTCACACATCTTTACCGAGCACTTAAAATAGTGATTGGCTTTGAGTCAATACTCAATAAATGTTCATTGAATGAGTCATTAACTATTATCTCTAGCATTTTATGATTTGGGAAATTTGTAAGAAATTGTTATATTTGGGGATGTTTTTTCAATGCCCTGGAAATGAATGTAAAAGTTCAAGAAATATGTTCATTCATAGATGGATCACTGTACTTGAAATACTCTCATATCCTTCCAGAAAAGTAATTAACATGCAGTCATGTCTGCATTCATTATAGTTTAAAGTGGACAGAAAAGATCATCTGCTTTGAAGCATTTCCAAAGTCACTTAGGATATGTTAGTTAAGCCTACAATACGTAATTATACAAGAATAAGCTGAAAACCAGTTGGCCTCTAAAGTCTAACTGACAGAAAATAAAGTGTCTCAAATCTGTAAAAAATCACCGTATTGGTGACTATCACTGAAATTCCTGGGGATAATTGTTAGCTAGGAAACCCTGGAAAATAAAACAGAACAAAAATGCACTCTAAATTTTCAGTTAAGGAGCATCAGTAATAAGAAATGTGAAAGAAATTCACATTTAAGAATTTTGAATCTAAATATTTCAGGTAAAACATACATACGTAAAACATAAACATTGTGTGCTTTTAGGCCCAGTCCTAAGAACTCCCAACATAATAGATGCAGCTTTAGCCTAGGAAACAATGATAGCATTTCTTAAATAGGAAGCACGTTCTTCTATGACTATAGGTTTATTCTGTGTTAATATATGTAAAATGAATTTTAAATGTACTGTAATGCAACAATTGATGGAACTTGTAAATATACTTGCATCATAAATCATGAAATTTTAAGCAAAAATCAGAAGGCCTGAATAAACTGGATATGCTCTAGATCTATATTTAATTTCAATTTTGTAAGGATTGATGATTCAAATTAAAAAATGTAAAATCTTTGTGCATTACTACTAAAATTACTTTCATACATCCATGTGTATATGTGCATATGTGTGTGACTTATTTTATTTCTTATTGAACACCCTCAAAAGTTGTCCCATGGGTTGGAAGTGAAATAGTTATATATTTGTACCATGGTATACGCATCACAGGTAATTTTTGCAATTGAAACTATTTGAATGACACAATTCCAGGAATTGAGTGATAGTGTGATTCTGCAAGGATATTAAATGTTTGATTTTTACAAGAAGAGAAAGCATAGTAAAATATCTGGACATAAAAATGAAACAAAGTGTTATCAATACAATCAGCTCTTAATTAAAACAGAGTTAAATGAAAAGGGTACTAAAACAGTTGGCATGTTTTTAATGCAATCTGGAGACTTTAAGCATAATCAAAGGAAAAGGAGAGAGAAAAAGAGTGCCTTTACTTAAGTATGAAAGTTACATCCTAGGCATGCAGATTGAACTTTATATTTTGGGTTACATTTGAATAAATAATTATTTCTAAAATTAACTGCTTCAATCCTTGGCGTTCCTATCATTCAAAGTAGGAGTTCTGATTGGTTTCTGACTCAGTACAAACTAGTGATTTACCAGATTAAAATGAAATATTACAATAGAGTCACTGAAGCAAAGCTTCTGGTATCTCATTTGAGAGAATGTGGATGGTAATGATTAAAAAAATCCCATTGTATTGAGCTAAAAGGCAAAATAATTGAGATGTATATCTGACTGATAACCTTGAACTTCTGAGAGTCAGGGTACAGTCTTTGGTTATTAGCACCAGAAAAAATAAAGAACTTAAAATTGAATGAATAACTATAATTGGTATTTCCACTTTTATGAAAACATAATTTATTATGTAGAGAAGAAGGACTCACCTTTAAAATATTTATCCATGTTTGTCTTCTTTGTTGGATGCTAAGATATTTTGAATAAATAAATTTCAATTGTTCAAACATAATTCTGTTTTTTATAAAATACTTATAGAATATAGAATGGTGTTATATTAAAGGCAAAGAATAATAGATGACTGGACAAATAGAGGTGGCAGTAAAAATATCAGCACATAAAGAATTAATAGTGAAGTGTAGGAAAAGGTTTTACTTAGGAGTTAGTGGGGGGATGTAACTTATTCTAGTACTATAATAATGTCCTATCAAGCAGTATTCTAGAATTATGAAAAAAACTATAGAATTTTCCAGAAACAAATTTCTTGTGGTTATGTAATGTGCTCTATGGGCAACACTTAAACACAGGATGACTAATGTGAAAGAAATACATGAAAAGCAACTATTCATAACAAACATTTAAAAACTGATGAAAAAATAACAATGAAGCATGAGAATTTCAGCACCCAATACACTTTTTAAAGATTTATTTATTTATTTTAGAAAGAGAGAAAGAGCTTGTGCATGAATGGGGAGAGGAGCAGAGGAAGAGAATCTTTAAGTAGACTACCTGCTGTGCATGGAGCCCCACAGAGACCTTGATCTCACCACCCATGAGGTCATGAGCTGAGCAGAAACCAAGAGTCGGAGGCTTAATCAACTCCCACCCAGGTACCCTTCTACTATTTTTTTTTTTTTTAAGAAAAAAATTGGAAAAAAAGAAAAAAAATAGCATGTAAAAATGCAGTCTCTCTGTCTGTCTCTCTCTCTTTTTTTTTTTTTTTAACAGGTTTTCCATTTGCTTCAGGAAATCTAAGTGTGTCTGTCTGATAGGTAAATAGGGATTATTCTAATTTACACAAGGATATTAGGTAATTTGTAGAAAGCAAAATAGTTTCTAAGTTATTGTTGAGAACTTAAAACAAATTGAGAAATTCATCAAACACAAAGATGACATACAGCTTTCATTTTGAACCAGTGTTGTCTCATTAGTGTACTTTGAGACTAGCTGAGAGAATATGGGTACATTTTTTATAAAAATAATTGTAACCAATCTTGACATCTCTGCAAGTGACATTTTCAGCACTGATACTCAAGCATGTCTGTGAATTGAGGAAGTTAAAAGAATTTTTATGTGTTTTTCAATTATTCCATTTCTAACACATACACATATATATATACTTTCTTTTTTTTCCACTGAGAATGACCCAACATCGATTAAGAGAATAAAAAGGAAGTAAACATTTTAGAGTGAGAATTTTAATATGTAATTTGTCATTTTATGTTTAAAGTAATGTTTATATGTATGTGGTATGCCATAATATTATTTTTTTCCCAAAAAGGAATTTATAGATTTGGAAGTTAGAGAAGTTTCCCAAGGCAGGGATCCAGCTATGGACTTCTACAAGTTTATTCATAGTCTTCCCATACAGATTGCCTCTCAATTAGCATTACTTTAAAAGAATAATTTGATTTTTTTAACAATACTATCTAATCTTTTCAAAAACTGTTATTGAAATTATTTTTAAATATACCCATTATGAAAACCCAAATCAGACAGTAATGAATTGTGTGAAATAAAAACTGAAAAACCCTATCTTCCCATCATCAAGAAATATATTTTGGAGAAAATCTTTGACATGTTTTCTACATATGTATGATTATATATTTGCATATTCACACAGAAAAATCCCTATTTTTAAACAGAAATTAAATTGTAGTCTATCGTGTCTTGTTTTCTTAGTATAACAATATATAAAACACGTATTCCTATGACATTGCATGTAGGAACAACTCATTCTTTCTTGCCTTTAGTGATTTCATTATAAGACTCAACAGTAATTGAATTCATCTGTCACTTTCTGTTGCTTGTGTTTTGGGTCAGTTTTATTTATCTATCAAATCTATCAACTCTAAGTGCAAAATAGATTAGTTTTAACAAATAGATACCATTCTGTAACTACTACCAAACTCATGAAGTAGAATATTTTCAACACTCAAAGTTCCTTCTTGTTTTTTGAGTTCATTCCTTTCCTCGTACTACTTGGCCTGTGATAACACCACACTGCTATCTGTAATTATAATTTTCTTTTACCATATGGTTTTTGTTACTGGCTTCTTTCACATGGTATAATGCTTTTGAGATGTACCCTTGTTTTTGGTGAATTTCTTAATTTTCCTTTAATTTCTGAATTGTATCCGCTGTATGGACACTCTGTACATTGGTTGTAGGTTCAGCAATTGGCAGATTTGGATTCTTTCTGATTTTGAATAATATTGCTGTGAAAAGTTGAGTACAAGTATTTGTATGGACTTAAGTTTTTATTTCTCTTGAGTAAATATTCAGGAGTAAAATTACTGACTACATTGTAAGTTCATACTTAATTTTATACATAAATGCCACAATGTTTTTACAATATGGTTTTAATATTTTGCATTTGTACCAGCAATGTATAAGAATTCCATATGCTTCACAACTTTTATCTTAAGAAAACTTATTATTGTTAGTGTTTTTAATTTTAGCCATTCTAGCAAGTATGTAGTGGTATTTCATTGTGGTTTTACTTTTTATTTTCCTAAAAATTAATGATACTTAACATCTTCTTTGGTAGAATGTTTGGTCAAAATTTCACCCACTTTTATTCCCTTAATTGTTTTTCTTCCTCTTCTTAATTTTTTAAACATTTACCCCAGGTTTATTGCAACATGATTTTTGCCTGTTTGTTTCAAGTTTTTATTTAAATTTTAGTTTGAAACTCCTGTTTCAGGAGTAGAATTTAGTGATTCATCACTTACATATAACACCCAGTGCTCATCACAGCAAGTGCCCCATCCTCCATTTAGCCCATCTCCCACCCACCTCTCCTCCATCAACCATCAGTTTGTTCTCTATCTCTAAGAGTTTCTTATGGTTTGCTTCTATCTCTCTTTTTTCCCCCTTCTCCTATGTTCATCTGTTTTGTTTCTTAAATTCCACAGATGAGTGAAATCATATGGTTATTTGTCTTTCTCTGACTGACTTATTTTGCTTAGCACAAAACACTGGCTCGATCCATGTCATTGCAAGTGGCAAGATTTCATTCTTTCTATGGCTGAATAATATTCCATTGTATATCTATATACCACATCTTCTTTATCCATTCATCATTTCATAGACATTTGGGCTCTTTCCCATAACTTGGCTATTGTTGATAAGAGTTCTTTATATATTCTTGATACAACTCTTTACCAAATATGTGTATTCCAATTATATGCTCCCAATGAAAAGCTGGACTACTCATACTCCAAACATTGTCTTTTCAAGAGAAAATAGTTTTTAATTTTACTGAATCTCCATGTACATATTTATTTGTCATCCAATTGACCTTGCTGGATTAGAAGTACTATGTGTGGCCCTCTTTGCCTTTTTTCCAATCTTTAGGAGAAAGCATTCAGGTTTTCACTGTTAAGAATGATCTTAATTATAAATTTTTGTAGGTGTTCTTTATTTGGTTGAGAAATTTCCTTTCTATTCTTAGATAGTTGAATTTTTTTTATTATAAATGGGTGACATTTTTTCAAATGCTCCTTCTGTATCTGTATCTGTTATTGTATCTGTATCTGTTATTGTTATATTGTTATTATTATTGTTGTTTTCTTTTGATTTTTAATTTCCAGATTTTTTGTCCTTTTTCCTCTTTCTGATTTCTGCTCTTTGCTTTATTATCTACCACGTCCTCCCTGATTTGGATTTAATTTGTACTTCTTTTCTAAGTTCATTAAGATAGAAGCTTAGATCAGATGACACCTTTCTTCTTTGCTAATATAATTTTTCCTACGTTCTGTTTTAGTTGTTTTTCATATATAATATAGTTTTTAGTATAATTAAGAGTTCACAGAGCTGTGTAATCATCCCATAATTCATGTTTAGAATATTCCATCACCTCAGAATGAAACCCCATACCCATTTGCAGTGACTCTATATTATCCAACGGCCCCAGTGGTAGGCAACAGCTAATCTGCTTTCTATCTCTATAGATTAGCCTGATCTAGAAATTTTACATAAATGTAATCATATAATGTATGTTTTTTGTATGGTTTCTTTAACTTTGCACAATATTTTCAAGGTTCATCCACATTTTAGCATGTGCCAATACCTCACTCCACTTTGTTGCCAAATAATATTCCATCATATGGCATACTCCAAAACTCCTTGCAGTTGCTCTGTCTGCTCAGGTGCCAGTAGTCAGTTATGGTAGCCAGAAGACACTGGGCAATTTTCTGACACATATCTGGCCAAATGCGTTAGTTCTTATCCATGGCTAGAGGTGAGTAGCAGAGTTCAGGAAGGAAGTTATAACTAGGTGAAAACTCTGACCATGCTTTTCATCTATAATAGTGATTTTTATAGATGGTCGGTTGGTTACTTTAATTTATATATCATCTGTATGAATAAGGTTGGATTCATTATGCCAAGAAATTTTAAAATAATTTTGACACATTTTACTGATCATGATTTGTTTTTGTTTGTGGTTTTTGCTTATTAGTTTAATATGTGCTCATAAAATATATACATATTCATGTATATGCATATTTTTAATTAATGTTCACAACTTTATTAAGGGCTTCCTCAACCTGCCTTTGATGATTAGAGGAATAGTCTTTTTTTGTCCAGATGCCCCTGAAACTTCCAAGTTCTCTTGAAGTACATAGAGCTCTGTATTATCTATAGAGTTAAAAATATTAAGTATGACATTTATTATAAACTTCTCACAGTAGGGATCTCTAAATGACTAATAAATAACTTTTACATCTGACTGTTCCACTGAACAAATATAAAACTCAGAGTTATTTTTATGATTGTCATGAGTTGTGGTAAAAATTTATCCTAAATGATACTAGCTGCTATGGGTCTAAGTGGCCTTAAATGACATAATATCTAGTTGCAATATATATACTGATTTGGGTCCCAATTCACACATGCAACTGTCAAAACAGAGAAACAAATAAATGAACAGGTAAAGACATTTATGAGACCCTCAAAGACATATAGGTACTTACTGAATAGTTGATAACATTAAGAAATTATTATTGATTTTCAGATTTGATAATAGTAGTTATATTTTATAAAGTGCCCACAATTTTAAGAATGCATGTAGGAACTTTTATAGGTAAAGTGCTGTGATGTACTTTGTAGATGGAAGTAGGTCAGGTTATAGATAAAACAAATTGGCCATATATCAATTATAGAAAGTAGATGATGGGTATGTCCAGTTCTTTTACCCTTTCTACATTTTTATAGATTTAAAAATTTTAAACATTTTAAACATTTCTAAAAATTTCCTAAATAAACATGTTTTTAAGCATGTTAAACAGGAATGTAGTGTCAACATTTACCATTAAGACTTGAAATTACTAATCCCAGACAGAAAATATGTTCTAATTATATATGCACTACACAGTCATATGTTATTCCTGATACATGTATTATGAATAAATACCCTATCCTGAATACATATATGTTTACTGAATCCTATCTGAATTCTACTCTTTAATTTCATTTGAAGTACTTCATTTACAGTTTATCAGTGACCCTTGAACAACATGAGTTTGAAATGTGTGGGTCCAGTTTTAGGAGGATTTTTTTCAATAAGTACAGTACAGTACTATGAATGTATATTCTCTTCCTTATATTTCCTTAGTTAAATTGCTTTTCTCTAGCTCACTTCATTGTTAGAATACAGTAATAATATATACAATATACAGAACATGTGTTAATGGACTGTTTATATTATTGGTAAGTCTTTTAGTCAACCGTAGGCTAATAGGAGCTAACTATTTAGGGAGTTAAAAGTTATCAATGGATTTTCACCTGTGTTGGGTGTCAGTGTCCCTAATACTATATTGTTCAAGGGTCAACAATAACAATAAGTGGTCTATAATGAGAATAAAGAGAGGTTCAAGTGAGTGTTTTAATACACTCAATCCTGACTAGCATAAAAAACATCCTTTCAGATGTTTCTGAAGATTTCAGTGGTGGAAAACTAATGAGCATAATTACCATACTTTTTAGCTACAACTCACAGACAGATCATTGAAAGTGAAAATCATCCTTCCCTATAAAGTTGCTCCTTTAAAAGATCTGCCATTACTTGCCTCCTATAATATGTAACAATACCGATCAGTCATTCCATTAACAAAACAGCAAATAGGGGGAACAAACTGCCAGAAGTATGGTTTGGTTACCTCGGGGCACCATTTTATTTGTTAGATTTTGTTTTTTGATTTTTTGTTTTTGTTTTTGTTTTATTAAAGTTCACTCTTTTGCATATGAAAGAAGGACATTTCATGCACTGTCAGCCACTGAAAAGTGCCTCAATTTAATGATGGTGTCAACTTTGGTAGTTCCCTAAATTATCTGAAACCTTTCAAAAATATAGGATAGTTTATTGAGTCTATCAAGTGCAAACATTGGCTCATGAATCAGGTGAATTATCATTCTCAAAGCATGGTGTATTTACTACAAAGGGAAGCCTAGACTCCTCTGCTTTCAACTCTGAGAAATGCAGCAGCATTTCAAGGAGAACTCTAAGTTTGCTGTTAGTAGTGTGGGCAGTGGCACTTTTCCTGACAAACTTAATGTCATGAGGTACATAACTCTTAATTACAAAAAATCATCATGGAGTTAAAAACCTATAGGGAAATTAAAAGACCTGCAGCAGAAAACCCTGATAGGGACCTACTTTACACAAATTAAATTGACTTATGTTACCCAAACAGTCCTGATGATTTGGAAAGTCTGTCTTTTTAGCATAGCAGACTAGTTGTAGCTATACAGTTCATTAGCTTAGGAGATATAACCATGTTTAAACTGAAAAAATGCAGAGCGCCTGATTAAGAGATTTAAAAAAAAATAATGGTAGATTGACTTCAAATTAATTAGATTGTGAATTTCTTGGAAAAAAAATTTATAAATGTACACTCTTTCTCTTCCCAACTTGTTTTTAAATTTTATTTACCTAATGTTCTTAAATATTTAGAAATACATTTTTTTCTCTCAACTCAAGGAACAAAGTTTCTATTTGTCACTAAAAGGGTCTTCTAAATAATATTTTGTATTAAAGTTACCAAGAAAAGTGAAAGTGTATTGCCTTTTAAAATGCATTTTGTTCATGCTATCAAGTGACTTTTGTGGATGTGGATATCATTAGAATGCAATTCCTAATCACTTGGGATGTCAAGGATGTATAAGTCTAAGTAATAGTCTACGCATAAGAAAAAAGCACATATGTACCACATTTAGGTATGATAGGAAAAACGAACTATTAGGGGAAAGAAAGAAAAGTAGTATGAGCAATGGGACTTAGGATAAGGAAGGATGTGAAATTTAGTACTAAAAATGTAGCAGGGCAACATGAACAAAATAAATGTGATTCAAGGTTTATGAAGAGAAGATCTAGGTATCTATTAGGGCTGTGTGAAATTTGTGAACAGGTCTTAAACCAATTGTTTTGGGCATTGAGGGACCATTAGGCAGCTGTACCTACAATGGAAAGCTGAGCTCCTGATATTAATAGGTAATAAATATATATTTTAAAAATATATAAATGATTGAAGTAGAAGAGTAAGGGATTTTTTTTAAAAGATTCATTTATTTATTTTAGAGAGAGAGAGAGAGAGCACTCACATGTGAGTGGGGGTGAGGGGTAGAGGGACAGAACCTTCAAGCAGACCCCACATGGAGCACAGAGCCTGAGGTGGGGTGGGGGGCACGCTCAATCTAAGGACCCTGAGATCATGACCTGAGCTGAAACCAAGAGTAGGTTGCTAAACTGACTGAGCCACCCAGGTACCCCCAGAGTAAGTTAGTTTTAAAAAGACAGATTCAAGTCCTGGAAAGTTCTAGGTCCTGGTATTAAAAGAGAATCAATTCCACCAACTTGCCTGTAGAAACTTGGTGAGAAGACTAATTATTAAAGAAAGAACATATGAATGAGAAGCATAGCATGGTTGAGAATCAAGTTGTTTGTGACAAGTGGTAGTGATGGGTTGGAAATCTGAAATGTCTGAAATGATTTTCTTCATAATGTCCATTCAGTATCATAATCATTCTTAAAGGCTAGATATTTGTTGATTAAATTTTAAAAATAAATAGTATGTGTGAAAAATTTAACATTAAAAAAGGTCAAAATTCAGGTTACCTATGCTTGATTTTTGTAGCCAACATCATTACTGGATTTTGGAAGCCTCTGAATAGTTCCTCCAAAACATGCCTAGGTATTACTGGGGATAATATTACTTCCTCACCAATAATTACAAATAGTTAAAATAGTGTATACTTATCCATACTGTAAGTTAAGGTTATTTATCTGCAACTGAAAATGTGAATAAAAATTAGAGTCAGATAATTTCTAAGACTTGTTTGGACATACACGTAGTGACAGTCACATTATAAATTATGAGATGACAAAATGTCTAACTCATTTGTATACAAAACCAAAGGCAGGACCACACACAAATATTCCTTTAGTTAAAAGAAGAGCTTTGTAACCTATGACTATTATCTCTGACTTGCCTCCCTCTATTGTGTAATTTTGAAATCATGTCATATAAGTATTCATCTTTTTTCTCACAATCTTGCAAATTCCTCAATAGCAGAAGATGCAATTAATATGTATAACCACCACCTACTTTAGTATTATATACACTAAAGAAGCTCATATTGTAATCTCTGCCACTTCTTTTCTCTTAATTTCTAGTTAATTTGAAACAAAGTTTACGTATTTAACAGTCTCTTTGGAGTCAAATCACACTCTTAATTTCTCTAGGCATATCAAGACCAGCATTTAATCATGCTTCTCTCATTTTTAACAAGCTCCCCTTACAGATAATGCCCATTTTGACCATCACCTAGTTTCACTGTCATTTCCCTTTTGAAGTCTTTCTCATTGATTTTCCTTGCATTAAAATCCTATATATTATTTCATTATTAAAAGTAGAACACAATTTTTATATGTTCAGTTATTTGCTCCCTTTATTGACCTTATGAAAATGTCATTTCTCCCCACAAAAAAAAACAAAAAAACAAAAAAACAAAACAGATACAAAATAAGAGTGGTACCTGGATTGTCTATGACAGCTGACAAACAAGCTCTGGGAAAGTTTTACAGAGGAGGTCATACCACCTTTCTACAGTAGAATCACTGGATGAAAAAGTTGATGCTAAAAATTATCTGTTAAGTCCTGTCTTGTTTCACTAGATCATAAGTACTTCGGGGACAAGGAGAACAAGGACTCTTGTCTTTTTCATTTCCAGTCATCCATGAGTCACATAGTGCTTGGGACACGAAAGGTGTATAAGACTAATTTGTCGAATGAAACTGCTGAACTAAGAAGAGGCAGGAGGTTGGAACAGGAAGAGGTTAGTCTGACATACAAAGGAGTGTGATTGAATATATACGGCAAGCCAGGAAAGAAAAGAGACTCATGAAAAAAATGACGACATTATATAGGATTGTAGAAAATGAAAGTAAAAAAGAGAACTGGATTTTTGTGATTGCAGTTTGGATGCATTTTTATATGTTAATTGGCCATGTGTGTTTCCTAGTCTTTAAAATGTGTGTTTATGTTGCTCATCCATTTTCCTCCCCAGTTCTTGATTCTGCTTTTATTGACTTATGGAAATTCTTTATATACCCTTGATATAAATCTTTTGTTGGTTGTATCAATTTAAATAGCATTCTCAGTTTATAACCTTTAACTTTGCTATCTTTAAGTGTGTTTCATTTTAATATGGTCAAATTTATGGAACTTTTCTTTTACATCTTACTTATGAAGTCCTTTCCTATATCAGGTCCAAAAATTATTCACCTACATTTCCTATGAGTTTTACTGTATTATTTTTGCCAAACAAAACTTGATTCCATCTGGATTTGAGTTTACATATTTCTGTGTCTCTATTTAAGTACCTGTATATCTTGGGAATAAAATGATGAAGAGTATAACTGAAGAAATATATTAGTATTTAATTCAAATAATGTTTTAGAAATCAATAAACTTCATCTGAGGTAAGCAAGGCTTGCACAATAAAACAAATTCAAAATAAAAATAGTAAAGATCAGATTAACACCAACTGGTATTTATAAGACATAACAGAAAGTAAACATTTGGTTCTTTGTATAATTTTGATCACAGAAACATGTTTCCTGCACATTTGGAAAAAAATCAACTAGCTTGAGATATGTTACTTAGAAAGAAGTACACAGTTTCCAAGGATGGGCTGTGAGGACTAACTTGTATTGAACTCAAGTTTTAATGTCATTATTGATATGTAAATAAATGGGGGAAGAATAAGACTAATTTGAGAATGACTGTAGGCATTTCTCTGACACAGATAGCTCCATAAAGGCTAGTTAAATATTCAAGTGGAGGAAAAAGATGGATTTGGATTTTGCATCAATATGTATCTCGAAACATGAGTGTTTTTGAAATTTGGGGGCAGATTCTATTAAAGCAGTTGGTTTTCCTGTTGACTCCAGATAGATCAGTGACATTATTAAGTCAAATAGTTGTATATTTGTTTTGTTTACCAATTAGTCAGTTTGTATGTGTGAAGGAAAACATGATGGAGGAAAAAAGCAAAGTTCACTGCCCTAATTGCTTTCTTTGAGGTAGCTGGCCTGACAGAGAAAGAGCCCACTTAGATGGCATGCGTTTTAGTTTGTTCTCCTGGCCATCCCCTAGGAGGTCATGCCTGCCAGAGGCCACAGATTATTGCAAAGAAATAAATTTTTCCTCTTTCTCAACCAACTCCAAATTATTATAGCATGACTGTCAGATTTGGCTGAGGTTGAAGGTAAAAGGCAGGAACTACTAGAAAGAAAAGTGCCATAAAGATCTGGCCTTTTTTAAAATGTCCCTAATATTTATATTTCATTACAATATTGACTATAATTTCAAATATGATTCTTTTTTTTTAAGATTTTATTTATTTACTTGACAGGCAGAGACCACAAGTAGGCAGAGAGGCAGAGAGAGAGAAGAGGAAGCAGGCTCCCTGCTGAGCAGAGAGCCCGACGCGGGGCTCGATCCCAGGACCCTGGGATCATGACCCGAGCCGAAGGCAGAGGCTTTAACCCACTGAGCCACCCAGGCGCCCCTCAAATATGATTCTTAATTTAAGGGTGCCCCCTAGCATAACAGAAGGAAACTTTCAAATTTAGAGGCAATGTAGACTAATGATTGAGATTTTGGTGTCTGAAAGCTCCCTTTCTGAGCAATGAAGTAACTTGGACATGTTTCAGTGCCCTCTGCCTCAGGTTTCCAATCTGTATAATGGGGGTAATGCTGGCAGCCACTTCACAGGGTTATTGTGAACATTAAATGAGTTAATATATGCAAAGAACTCAGAACAGTGTCTAGGATTAATTAATGACTCATAGGATATCCAAACATATAAGGGAATAACCAAAGGGAAAGATTTATTCAATTAAACTAAAATCAGGACAGGAGAAAAGAAGAATGGTGATCCTACTAATCTTGGATATGAAATCAGGATGCAAACAAAGCATTTTAATAACCACAATAAATATGAATAGATTACATGTTCCTAACATTTATTCATCTTTTCATATACTATTTTCATATATATTTTGTGTATTTCCTATTGTTCAGTATGAACATTCTAAGTATTATGCTATAAAGGTGACACAGAAAAACAAGTTTTTTTTAACCTTTTTAACCTTAACACAAAGATTGTGCAGAAAAATTTCTCATCATGGTGGAATTTTGGGTTTAATGAAGGACACAGAATTGTGCCATCCAATGTGGAAATCACCAGTTATATGTGGCTATTTAATTTTAAATTTAAATGAGTTAAAATGAAATAAATTTAATGACTTAATTCCATTGTCCCACTGGCTATATTCAAAGGCTCAAAAGACATGTGTGGATAGTGGCTATTGTATTGGACAGTGCAGATATAGATCATTTCAATTATTGTAAAACATTCTATTGGAGAGAGCTGATATAAAAATAAACCATGACAAAAAGGAAATTTCAGATACTGATATGGGCCTTGAAAGAAATAAGAAAGTGTGAGATGCTAGAGAATGACTGAGAATTACAAAAACAGGGGCTGGCAGCACCATAGAGGGCAAGATCACAGAATGCTTTTGTGAAGAGAAAATGTACAAAATGAAACCTTAATGATTAGATCAGGCCAACAAAGTCACCAGCATGTGGAACTTCATTCTGGCAAGAGGTAACACTCTGCACAAATTCTAGGCATAGAACGTGGATAAATTGAGAATAAAGAGGTCCTTGCTAACATGGGCATGATAAATGAGCACAAGTCTCAAGCAATGAGGTTAGACTGGTAGGAAGAGTCTAGGTCAGATAGGGCCAAGTGGGCCAGAGTAATGGATTTGAGTTTAATTCTAAGCACAATGATTAGCTATGGAAAGCTTTTAAGTGACATAATTAAAACAAACAAATGAAAAAAATAAGCTTTACAACTGAGCTAAAAAAAATCTTAAATATGCTATTGTTAAGAAAATTAAAAATGATACAGCACCATTGAATATAATGTAATGGATAGAGTCCCAGACAAGTAAATATAAAACTAAGAAGATAGTCGTAGCAATAGTGTTAAGATGAACTAAAACCAAGACAATAGAAAAAGACAAAAAGCTATATTGTATAATGATTAGTATACAGTGAAATTTGCCCTAAAATGTTCCACAAAAAGCATTACTGGGTATTGTAAATAAAACTCTTTGAATTATAAAAATTCAACACACTCACAGTTATGGTGAGCCTCTTATTATGGGATGAACTGTGCCCCTTCCAAATTCATATGTTGACATTTAAGTCCCAGTACCACAGAATGTGACTGTATTTGGAGATAAGGTCTTTAAAGAGATAATTAAGTCATACGAAGTCAGAACTCAGAATGATAGGCCTTAATCTAATCTAACTGGTGTCTTTATAAAATAAAAAGAGATTAGGACATAGACACACAGAGAGAAGATCACATAGAGACACAGAGAAGATGTCCATCTGCAAGTCAGGGAGAATGGCTTCTAAAGAAATCTAGCCTGTTGTAACCTTAATCTTGGACTTCTAACCTCCAGAACTGTGATAAGATAAATTTCTGTTGTTTAAGCCACTCGGTCCATAGTACTTTGTTTTGGCAGCCCAAGCAAACTAATATAGTGTTAGAACATACTTCAATTTTAAAGAAAATCAGGTTCTACTTTCCCCTAGATATCCTCCCCTAAATCTTAGAGGCTATATACTGTAAATATATTTTTTTAAGTTTAGAAGTCATCAAAAAATATATGCCTTTTCAAAAATGAACAATGACAAAGATCTTGACAAGTCTTTGTTTTTTAATTAATAGTGGAAATAATTATTTTCAAATAAATGAAATATATATTTCCATTATTTCTTTGAATATCCACTTGCTCAGAATAAAGACTGGTTATTACTATTTAACACTTGAGTTTTTTAATTTAACCCTTATGATTGTTCTCACATTCCCACACATATCATTTATTTCTTAAGCTGCCACGAATCTACTTTTTTTTTTTTTTAAAGAGAGGGAATGAGGTGGGAAAGGGGCAGAGAGGAAGAGGAGGAGAGAGATTGTTAAGCAGGCTCCATGCATAGCACCAAGCCCAACATGGGGTTTGATCTCATAACCCTGAGATCATGACCTGAGCTGAACTCAAGTTGGATTCTTTTTTTTTTTTTTTAAGATTTTATTTATTTATTTGTGAGAGAGAGAGAGAGCGAGCACAGGCAGACAGAGTGGCAGGCAGAGGCAGAGGGAGAAGCAGGCTTCCCGCCAAGGAAGGAGCCTGATGCGGGACTTGATCCCAGGACACTGGGATCATGACCTGAGGCGAAGGCAGCCGCTTAACCAACTGAGCCACTCAGGTGTCCCTCAAGTCGGATTCTTAACTAACTGAGCCACCCAGATTTCCCAACCACAAATCTATTTAGACAAGAGAAATATAATATATTTTCTTTTTCAGCACAAAATTCATGACAGCCTTAATTTTGAACCTATATTCATTAATATTATGAATATAGGCATACACCCTCATTTTTACAAATTAAACTTGGAAATATTAGATATTTTAAGAAAATATCACTTGTAATTGTTGTTATAAATAAAAACAAAATATGTATTATGCCAAAACTCTTGTGCTTATTTTATTTTATTTACTTATGTATTTTTAAAGATTTATTTATTTATTTTAGAGAGACAGGGAGAAAGAGCATGTGGTGGGGAGGGTCAGAAGGAGAGAGAAACCCATGTAAACTCTGCACTGAGCACAGAGCCAGTGCAGGGCTTTATCCCAGAACCCTGAGATCATGACCTGAGCCTAAACCAAAAATTGGATGCTTAAGGATTGCACCCCCCAGGAACCTTGGAAAGCTCTTGTTTTTATTGAATTGTGATGCTGCCTGTTTGGGGTACATTTAGATAATAGTCAAATGTTATTACTGCATTTTCTTCATGGGCATGTCTTCAGCTGAGAATTTCATAGATAGATGGAACTAATGTCAACAGGTCATGGAGGACATCCTTCAGTCTGGAGACAAGTCTGTAAGACCCAATTCTTCAGAGATTCAGAATGAGAGAGTAGGCCACTTTCCATAAGAGATAACACGCAATGCTTCCATTCATTCACCTCTGTAAAAACACGAATGAAAATGGTGTCTTTTCATTACAGAATCAAGTTATCCCAGACTGAATCTGAAATAAGATTAATTCAGCCTTTTATCCACACTTTAAACAAAGTACATAAATGAATTTGCAAAAAAATGAAATGGAGAGTATCTCTACATCAGTTCAGAGTTAAAAAAAAAAAGAAAAGAAAAAAAAGAAAGTCATTAGGAGGTAAGGAGGTATCCTTACCATTCACTGAAATTTTAATTAAGATATGCATCCTAATTTGAGCAATGTTCATTTATAGCTCAGGTGTCACACTCTCCATTCTTAATTTACTCTTACTTGCAGTTCATGTGATAAAAAACATCACTATAAAGGAAACTAAGCATACAAGATGAGTTCACCTTTTAGTTTTTGTGTGAGAAGAGCAAATTACTGAATCCGTAGTTGCCAAAATGTGCACATATTTGTTACAAGAGCAGCTGGTAATGTTGTATACAAGCTTCTCTCCAGAAATTAATTGTGAATATTAAGAATAATCCTGACCTGGGTCACAGCTGAGCTGATTTATTTTTTCTCCTAGACATTTATCAGGCTTGTCTTTTCTTCCATCTAACTGAAAAGCAGGATGTCTCTGAGTTCATGATGAAAAAGCCACCAATGTATTATAGACCTATACAAGTAGACATCTGTTTAAACTCCATGTTTTGGTCTTTTCTTGATTGTAGTACGCCAAATTGTGAACACCATATGAAGCATAAAATTGTTCTGGCTCACCTTCCCTTTGCAGTTAATTTATATAAAAAAAAGACTCATTTAAATATCATATTAAACAAAATCTAGTAGCATATATTCAAGTGGTAGAAATAGGTCCAGTGATTTAGCATATGAACAAAAAAATCTCCGTGAAGTATATTGTCTGATGGTGTCAATAAAATCAATCCAAGAAAGTTATTTCTGGGAAATTTTGCCCAAGTTTCTATTTTTGTTAATATGTTTTTCTATCTTCATTTATAAAGAAGCAAGTCCTAGTACTTTTTTCTAAATAACAGTAGATTTGTTAAAGGCACATAATTTTAGTTTTGCTATTTCTAGATGCATAACAAAATATGATATATTGACTTTCAAATTATGAAATTCAGTGATTCTTCAACATTGTCTTAATGTCATGTATAAAATGGGCATAACTACGCCTAGCTGATACAATCTTTGTGAGACCCAGTGATAATATGCATTATACATTTTGCTTGTTAAAAAACCATATGAAAGGCGCCTGGGTGGCTCAGTTGGTTAAAAAACCATATGGGATGCCTAGGTGGCTCAGTCAGTTAAGCTGTTGCCTTTGACTCAGGTCATTATCCCAGGGTCCTGGGATCTAGTCCTGCAAAGGGCTCCTTGCTCAGTGTGATGCCTGCTTCTCTCTCTGCCTGCTGTTCCCCCTGCTTGTGCCCACTCTCTCTAACGAATAACTAAATAAATAAGATCTTTTTAAAAAGTCTTAAAAAAAAAACCCTGTACACTTCTGATGTTGGTATTAGGAGGTATTAGAGAATAATGAATGTTTAAGGGCATAGTCATTGATTTCTTTGCACACCTACCTAAGTCTTACCCCATGATACCTTTTTATCCTATCAATTTGCTCTTCAACTTCCCACAATATTATTTAATGTTCATTCTCAATTTTACATATTCTCTGTTCATTCCCAGTTTCTGAGCCCACAAACATTCTCTCAGTTCAACTTACAGTGGTATCATTGTCATGATTAAAAAATGACATTAAATGGGCTTTCTTCAAACCTTTTACCATAAGTCTCCAAAATTGCCTGTGTTCTTAATTCTTTCCTACTTCACTCCTGTGATATTTGGAAGATCTATCCTTGATCTTACTGAAGACCAACACTTTTACTTGAGTTATAACTATTTCTTCTCTCTGATGACCCCTGTATGTTTGCATTTAAAAATTTCAAATTCAGTTAATTTGAAAGTTATTCTCTCTAAGCCATAGTTAAATGACTTATACCATTAAACCTATAAAATGTGGAACCATGAAAACCATGATAAGAAAAGCTAAATATTATGACATTGACAGGTATAATAACATAATAAACACAAATCAGAGGGAGAACAAAAGTAAGATGACATGCTAGTGAGTATTTTCTACACTTTTCTTGATAAAATTTTGGGCCCTAAAAAGTACCTAAAGTTAAGAAAGTTAATAAACGAGAAGTAGTCCTGGAATAATTTTGTAAAGGGAAAATAAAAAGCACTAAAAATAGTAACAAGAATTAATATTAATTATTAATAGTTGTTAATTAATAAATATTGGGAAAAGGGAATTTGAAGCAGAGGTACAAGGAAGTATTAGTCAACTAATTTTCTTGTCTTTCATATTGGGAATAAAGAGCATTAATATATTATCTTAAGTTAAAATGAATCAAAGAAAAGAAAATTAGAATATGGGCCTCTGAAAAATACTACAAGAAAACAATCACATAAAAGCAAAATAGCACATTGAAAAGGCAATTCCTACAGCAAAACAGGAAGACAGTCATCAAAAATAAGAAAAACAATTTTTAATTCCCAAATGAAAGATTAGGTATACAGGTTTGACTCTGTCATCCATTGGGAAACCACAATACAATTAAAGTATAAAAATTTAGAAAGGAATAAACTCAAACAACGACAGAATAGTTGAAGAAAGAGGCTGGTGAGAAAAAAAAAGATTTTAATAAACTTACAGAAGATGGAAAACACAAAGAATACAATGAAGTTGATGTATTAAAATGGGGGGCGCCTGTGTGGCTCAGTGGGTTAAGCCTCTGCCTTCAGCTCAGGTCATGATCTCAGGGTCCTGGGATCCAACCCTGCATCCAGCTCTCTGCTCAGCAGGGAGCCTGCTTCCCCCTCTCTCTCTGCCTACTTGTGATCTCTCTCTCAATCTCTCTCGCTCTCTCTCTGTGTCAAATAAATAAATAAATAAATCTTTTTTTAAAAAATGTGGGGAATGATGCATTCCCGCAGTCTGTGGAAAGCAATGTGCTAAAACCTTGGGTTCCAATTATCAGATACTAGGGGCAAATTAACAAGGTGGAAAATAGGGGGACTAAACTGAGAATTTGTCCCAGTGAAATTCCATAGACACACTCAGGTTTTGGCTTTCTTGTCTGTGCTGTGTCTTGTGTAGTGAATTGAACAGTGCTTCCCTCCCCAATTCATGTCCACCTGGAATCTAAGAATATGACTTTTTGGAAATAAGGTCTTTGTAGATACAGTTAGTTGTGGATCTGGAGATAAAATCATCCTGGAGGGGGGCATCTGGGTGGCTCAGTGGGTTAAAGCCTCTGCCTTCGGCTCAGGTGATAATCCTAGGGTCCTGGAATCGAGCCCCTGCTTCCTCCTCTCTCTCTGCCTGCCTCTCTGCCTACTTGTAATCTCTTTCTGTCAAATAATTAAATAAAATCTTTTTAAAAAATCATCCTGGAGTTAGGGAGACCCTAAATCAAAGACTGGAATCCTCATAAGAGAAAGGAGAGGGAGATTTTGAGAGAGAGATATACAGGGAGAAGGGTGGCCTGCGAAGGAGACAGAGAGCCTTCAGAGGCAACATGGCCCAGCTGATACCTTGATTTGGTACTTCTGGCCTCAAGATCTGTAAGAAAACATTTCTCTTATTTTAATCTCCCTGGTTTATGGTAATTTGTTGTGACAAGCCTAGGAAACTAATATATCCCCGGTCTGTAAAATCTCTTTTGTAAAAAGAAAAGAAAAGAAGAGAAGAGAAAAGAAGGAAAGGAAAGGAAAGGAAAAAAAAAGAAAAGAAAAAGAAAAAGAGAAAGAAAGAAGGAAAGAAAGAAAAAAATCCTCTCAGGTTTCTTTTTCTTCTCTCCCCCTCATATTTCCCGAGGTGGAAGTGAGGAGGTAGGGGCTGAGTATCAGTGGGAAAAATGACCGACTGGCAGATGGGATCCATTTCAATCTGTGCTCTACAAAATCAGACCAACTTTAGCTGGCTCAACAATTTACTCTACTTCCTTGGTAAGCTGTAAACTCACTCTCACATTCCACCAAGGGAATACTTCATATCAACTCTCTCTTCTCAAATCTTTGATTCCCTTTTCACTGCCTCATTTTTAGCTCATGAGTTTTCGTCTCACTCTATTGAACACACTGTATTCTCCCGCTCATTCCTGTCTCCCATTTCAGTGAGGAGATTTGTCCTTATTCCATCAGAAATTAGTCACTGCACATGTATCCTTGATGCCATGCCCTTTAATTTTGCAAGGACTTTTCCTCTTTAGTTAACCTATCACCGTATGGCATCATTAGACTCTCAACTTTGTTGTATCATTATCCACAGTTTAGAACATGCTTTTTTGTCTCTCATCCTTCAAACAAAGTACAATATAAAATATCAAAAATATGCCTTCTCCCCAACATCATTCTTTATTTTCTCTATTCCTCTTCATGAGCTGTCTCCTCAAAACCTTTTCTCTTATTCTTGAATTCTCCTCCATTCTCTAACCACTCAGTCATCCTTCACTTTTCTCCTCTCAACTTTTCTAGATGTTTGTTACTTAACTTCTCAGCAACACTGAACAGAATTAAATCCTCTCTCCTACTGGAAAGATATTTCTTTGAATGGATGTTGACAATATATATTTCTGATTGTTGTCCAATTACCTGATGCTCCATCTCAGATGTGTTTGAATTATTCACCTTTCTCTACCCAAATGTGAGAGTTACTTTGGGACAACTTTACTTTTTTCCATTTTCCTCATAACTAATTATACCCACACGTAAACACCTCATCCACATTCCTCACATCCTGATTCCAGCAATCCCTTCGTCACCTCCACTGGAAAATCTCACCGTATCAAACTTAAATTTCTCAGAATATTTTCTGAGGAAAGTTTCTGTCTGATTTCTTTACCATGAATTTCTAGTACTTCAGAGTATAATGAGCATAGTCACTCAGTAAAATTATTTGCATGAAGAAATGGTTTCTATAATAAATACTAAATAAGGACAATAAATTGAGATATATTTAGTAAGATTTGGGGGCAGATTTTAATAGTCATTATAGGAGATTTTATGTGTATTCAAATTTAGTTCTGAGAATTTCTAGGTACTCAGAAACCTACCATTAAAAATACTATTTATTGTCTCTTTAAATTGTTGATATGGACAGAACCACTGATTTTAGCTAACCAATTCACCACTTCTTAAACTATTTTTGGTGAGGACCTCTAACATTAGCAGGTAATCCCTCCTTTATCCTCTCCTTTATCACTGGATATATTACTTGTTATTTCTTACAGTCTGACCTCAACTATACCCAAGGTGTCCTGTTTTTTTAATATTTCTCAACATGATCTCTTCCACTCCTCTATTAGTCATTCATGAAAGACCCTGAGTCCACTTGTACCATCAGCTAAGAATTTAGGGCCAAGTGGAAGACAAACTTTACTTCCAACTCTCAAATATTACCAAAACATCAATTCCAAAATAAATTAACCCTTTTCTGTCTATCTTATCCTTTTCTAAAGTCTTAAACTCTTAATAAAGTAAAGTACTATATTTCATGATAAAAAATACAACCTAGTCAAATATAACTACTAAACAGTTCTTAAATTTTAAGAGTTTTTTGTACAAGCTCCTCTCTGTCTAAATGGTTTCTGCTTACATGTTTATAAGTGGAGACATTAAAAAATAACACAATATTATAAAACATATTAAAATAGCCAGATCATGTTACATTTATTGCTCTACATTTAGCACTGGCTCTTCCACATGGTAAGCATAATATAAAATAAATGTCATCAGAAGTATTTATTTTATCCATCATCAAAAACAATATTTATCTTAAATCCATGATTATGATTGCTCTGGTGTTATAATCAGTGCTAATCTTCTCAAAATAGACATTTCTTTCCATGTAAATAAGTATTTAGATGGTTGATTTGAAGCAGTTGGCCCTGAAAAGGGCTGGTCATTCAAAAGATCAAGAACCAGAGTCAGCATCCCATTGGCCTTACCAGGTTTCAATTTCTTTGTATAATTCAAAGCAGCTAAGAGCATTAAGTTGTGAATGGGAAAAAAAAAATCAGGACTAAAATCTATCAGGAGACCCATACATTTAGGACAGAAAGATGAATGTCTTTAGTGAGCTAGGTGAGTTACAGAGGGACAAGCTAGATGAATTAAAAAGAGCATAGATGCTTATTTTTAGATAGGTATAAATCACTTAAATGCTGCAAACGGATTTTTAGTATAAAGTAAATGTTACTGACTGTCTTATTGCCTTTTTGACCTAAAAAAAGACTATAAAAATGAAATAATTTTAGGCCCACAAATTTGCCCCGAAATAGAGCATGCAGGATCCTTTCACTGAGACCTAAACATTCCTGACTGAAAGGGGCAAGCAGAGTGCGGAAGAAAAGAAGCTGTCTCCTCATACACACCATGGCATGGTGCAGGGCAGTGAGCATTGCATCAACTGAGAGATTGCCACATAAAATTACCATCATAATCCTTCCCTCGAACTGATGCGAACTAAACTCTCAACGTAATAATGACACATAAAGAATAAGTAAATACAACATGATGCCTAGCGTAATTTATTAATCATGTTAATAATGATGTTTTTTTATCATTTACCATTTGCATATGGCCTTCTAATATAGAATTATTGAGTCATTCTGATGAATTCACTCTGGGACTGGTACCAACAAGATAATTCAGGGATTAGGATTACAAAAGGAATGATTCCAAACGTCATCCTTGTGCTTTGTTTTCATCCTATAACGCTGTTCTATATGCTGGATCCTTAGCTGCTGGCTCAGTGTTTGTTATTCAATAATTTTACAAGATGCTTAAGGTATACAAATGCAGGGAGGACATGGTGGACGTCAGAAATATATTTCGCTTGTCCAATTTGTGATTATTGGTATAAACTTTTAGGAATTTTAGGAATTTGGAAGTGCCACAACTTTACTTGAAGAAGATTTGACATAATTGGTATTTAGGCTATCTCTGTTTAAGCTAGCTTTGATTTAAAAAGTGTAGAGTTCTTTTAGATGATATCATAATAGTTTTAAAATGTTAGAATAAAAATTTTAGTATCTCCACTATACCCTAGAAAAATGATTTAAAAACCAAAACCCAACCTCCTGGCAACTGGAAGGCAGTTTGGGAAATTCATAATCTTAAGAATGTGAAAATAAATATTTCAAAAACAAACTAAAGGCAAGGACAACGAAGCTTTAAAGTCAATGTAAACATTAAAATGTTGGCTACTCGTAGCCCTCTTAGTTCTTGATATATCTGTCTTGGCTGTTGTCATCTTCCTTTACTTTTTTTTACATTAAATTTACTCTTTTGGTGCATGTCTAATTTATTTATACACAAGAAACTGGCATTTTTCCTGCTTTTGTTCCTAAACAACAACTACAAAGAAACAAAAAAGAAATCTGTTGAGCATATCCTTGAAAACTAGGACATATTTAGTAATTGGAAGTTTCAGCTGAAGTCATAATTGGTTTATGTTTCATAATCCATAATCTTAATCTTCCTTAAAAACAAAATATATTTCTGTAATAATGAAGAGTTTGCTTATTTTTTGTTTATAAGATGCCTCATCTTATTTCCAAAAAGACTGTAGGAGGCTAAATGCACTCAGCTGTAAACCAAAGTAAAGAGTGAAAAAAAGCGTAAACACCATCATTCATGTGAGCATGGAAAAGTCCTGCTTAAATTCTTTAATCCATTCGATCCTAATAATACGCACCGACTTCTCCATGCTAAACTATAATCATTAATTATCATGTCCTTCTTTTTGGCTTTAAATGGAAAAAAATAGTTATCAACTTAAATATTTGTAAAACTATAAAAAAAGTGGCTTAAATACAGAGTATTACGGCTATTCTCTGGCTCCTGAGGGTAAACGGATTATGGACTCAGAACAGCTATCACATTGTTAAGTCACAAATCCTAAATTTTGGCTTCAACTAAAATGTCCCTTTGTGTTATTGACTAATTTCCCATATGAACAATGCATAGTAGGGTTTAGAAAATGAAAACAACATTAATAATAGCAGGGGAGTGTCTGAATTCTGTCAGTCATTAAAAATCTTAATTATATCAGAACAGTACTCCATTGTTACTGAAAAAATATCTGCTTTATCTATTTAGAATTTACAATAAATTAGTTTCTATTAATTAGTTGTTATTTAGAAAATTATGTGTTCTACTACAAATATATAACATGAGCTGTGCATTTACATTGGTAAAATAGTCATTAAAATATTAAAACAGTTCAATTCACTTAGTCGAATAGCCAGAGTTTTCTATGATGATGAATGGATGTGGTATGTATGTGTGGATTTCAATATCAAATAGTTTACTATTAAACTAATATTATACATTTTTTTTAATGAGATGCTGTGACTCACAACTAGAATTAGTTACCCTGGCTTTTTCTCCATGTAGCCAAATTATAATCTTTATATTATAATGTGGTAGAGATGGATCAAAATAATTTTGTGTGGGGCACCTGGGTGGCTCAGTGGGTTAAGCCTCTGCCTTTGGCTCAGGTCATGATCTCAGGGTCCTGGGATCGAGTCCCACATCAGGCTCTCTGCTCAGCAGGGAGCCTGCTTCCTCCTCTCTCTCTCTCTGCTTGCCTCTCTACTTGTGATCTCTCCCTGTCAAATAAATAAATAAAATCTTTAAGAAAAAAAAATAATTTTGTGTGTATAAACCAAAACCTAATCATGTTAACTACTAAAATGGAGTAAAGAAGTTATGGACAAGGACCAAATTAAACCCTCTGTTTAATTTAACCATTATGGTGATAAGATACTTTGATATTATAATGTGATATTTCTTTTTTACAATCTGTAGCATAATATTTCTAAGCCTATATGTATAAGAGTTAAAGAACTATGAGCAATAATTAAACAGCTAATCACTATTGGAAAAGTGACAATGTGATATACATTCAAGTGTTCACTTCACGTCTGTTTTATATCTTATTTTCTGTGCTTCCTTTTATCTATACTCATTCTCTTTGGTCTTGATGTTTTCTTTAAGATTCTTCCCTATGTCTCTCTGTCCTTTAACTCTGGATGTATGTTTTTCTTTCTGTATCTCTATTGTTACCCCTTGATTATTCCCACAATCTGTTGATACCTTTCTCTTGCTCATTCTCTGTCAATACTAGTTGTTCTTAAATTTTATGCAAACAGTCAATGGATTAATGGAAATCAACTCTGTTGATACAATGATGATAATTAACCCCACAGATTTTGAAGAAATGGAGATTAATCTAGCACACTCTTCAATCATTTACAATGTATGAATAACCCTAACTTTTCTCCTGATGTCTTTTTTCCCCCAATTACTTGCTATATCCTAATACTTGGCTATTTTGAAGTTACTCGAACACAACATATCAAAATTGAAACACTTTACTTCATTCCATTCTTTATTACCTATCCTTTTTCTTTGTTATATATCCAGGTACAGAATTTCAGAGACTTTGGACCCTCTTGAACAATTTTTCTGGTTTACTGCATTTAATGGTGACCAAGATATTAATATATTTTCCTTTTTTCCTATCCCAGTGGCACTGTGTTAACCATATCATCATCATCATTTGACTAAATTATCACACTTACCTTTCAATATAAATTGCCTCCAATGTCTACTACCATTTTCCAATTTAGTCTTTACTCTAACGTTATCATTCTAAACTGTAAATCTCATCATGTACCACACCCTTCCCTCCAATAACAGTAGAAAGAGTAGATAGTCTTTGGTTTTTAGCAGATGTCAAGCTTTTCTGTGTGTTTTGCATTTACTTATAAGATTTAACCTTCACAAGAGTTCTATGAAGTAGGTGCCGCTATTATCATTTTATTTGACAAGTTGCTTGACATAAAAAAAAACCTTTCAAGTTCGGCCAAAGAATATTTTCAATTACTCTTTGTATTATTATTGAGATATAACTGATATGTAACATTGTGCAAGTTTAAAGTGTACAATGTGTTTATTTGACACACTTATATATTGCAATGTAATTACCACCATAGTGTTAGCTAACATCTTTATCATATTATATAATTATCATCGTATTTTTTTGGCAAGAACATTAAAGATCTAGTCTCATGGCAACTTTTGAGTATATTATAACAGTACTGTTAACTATAAATACAATGTTGTATGTTAGATCTCCAGACTTATTCATCATCTAACACAAGTGTGCACCCTTTGACTATTTCACCAATCCCCACCCCCACCAACATCACCTAGTAACTACCATTTTATTCTCTATTTCTATGAGTTCAACATTTTGATATTTCACTTATAAGTGATATCATACAATATTTGTCTTTCTCTGTCTGACTTATTTTATTTAGCATAATGCCATCAAGTTCCATTGATATGGTTGCAAATTACAGAATTTCTTTCTTTTTCATAGCTGAATAATATGTCCCATTGTATTTATTTATATGACATCTACTTTATCCATTCATCTATAACAAACACTTAGGTTGTTTTCAGATCATGGCTATTATGAATAATTTCATAATAAATATAAGAATAAAGATATCTTTTTGATGTTTTATTTATATTTCTTTGGATATATGTCCAGAAGTGGGATTGCTGGATCATATGGTAGTTCTATTTTTAATACTACATGTTACACCTTATATGAATTTTCTAAAGTTGTCAAATTCTAAGAATGGTGATTGCAAGCAGCTGAGAGAAAGGAGAAAAGGGATTTACTAATCGACAGGCAAGAAGTTTCTCTTAAGCAAAATGATTAAGTGCAAACAATCTGTACAATATTGTATTTACAGTCAACAATAATATATTGTACTCAACATTTTCTTAAAAGGGTAGATTTTATGTTGAGTGTTTTTATTATAATAAAAGAAAAAAATAATGCAAATTTCCAGAATTAATGAAAAGAAATGGAGCCCATCAATATGTAGTTTACTATTGAAATACTTTATTTGTGTAAGCTGTGGAATACACAAGAGTTTATTCCTGTTATAGCTTTTTTTGCTTTGGTGGCAAATATTATACTTTAGATAAGGTTATATTTCATTTGAAGATCTCTTCTTTGAAATATATAATGCCTTTTTAAAACCTGGATATTTTTAAATTATTATTTTATTTTATTTTAACTCCACTATGGTTAAAATACAGTGCTGTATTAGTTTCAGATGTAAAAATATAGTGACTTAACAATTCTATACATTACTCAGTGTTCATCAAAATAAACAAAGCCCCTTAAATATAAACACATAGGTGGGTTGAAAGAAATAGGGTGGTAAAAAGAAAACCATGCAAATATAAAAACTGAAGTAGCTGTATTAATATCAGTCCTGTGGACTAGG
Source organism: Mellivora capensis (assembly GCA_004024625.1). Lineage (NCBI taxonomy): Eukaryota > Metazoa > Chordata > Mammalia > Carnivora > Mustelidae > Mellivora > Mellivora capensis. The sequence continues at coordinate 116,300 of PISX010004010.1, forward strand.
ACAAGAAGTACTATCAGAAATAAAAATTGACACATAATGAACAATGAGGTTAATTTACCAATCTAAAGAAATAAGCACATAATCAAAACACAGTACTAAAGTTTGGACAGACAAAGACATAAATAGAAAAGAAGAAAATGTCCAGATTGAGAGATACACCTATAAAGATAACACAGGTAGAAATTCCATAAGAAAAAGAAATATATCCAGCATATGATGTGGGAACAACTGAATAAATGGGTGGGAAATATGAATTTGGATTTCTGTCTCAAACCATGTAACAAATTAATTCTAGATGGATCAGAGATATGAAGGTAATATAAAGAAAAAAGCTATAGCTCTAAAGTCTTTAGAAAAAATCCTAAGGGAATATGTTTGAGAACTTGGAACATGCAGAGATTTCATAGGGAGGATATTAAAGTAAAAAAAAATGAATAAAATATCACTAAAGAGAACTTTCATAACATTTTAAGCCTCCCCATAAAAAGAAATTGTTGAGAAATAAAAAGGGAAGCAACTTCAAGAGAATGAGAAAACAAGCCACAGACCTAGAAGAATTACTTGCAAATGATACACTGATAAAAGTTTTATCCAAATATATAAAGAACACTTAAAACTCAACAAAAAGAAAACAAATAATCTGATTAAAAAATGGGTCAAAGATCTTAACAGACACTTCACCAAAGAAGATACAGATGACAAATTAACATGTCAAAAGATGCTCCACAACATGTGTCATTTGAGAAATGCAAATTAAGGGACGCCTGGGTGGCTCAGTTGGTTGGGCGGCTGCCTTCGGCTCAGGTCATGATCCCAGCGTCCTGGGATGGAGTCCCACATCGGGCTCCTTGCTGGGCAGGGAGCCTGCTTCTCCCTCTGCCTCTGCCTACCACTCTGTCTGCCTGTGCTCGCTTGCTCTCTCTCTCTCCCTCTCTCTCTGACAAACAAATAAATTTAAAAAAAAAAGAAATGCAAATTAAAACAACAAGACCTGTTTAGAATAGCCAAAATCCTGAACACTGGCAATATCAAATGCTGATGAGTATGTGAAGCAATAGGAACTCTCATTCACTGCAGGTGGGAAGGCAAAATAGTACAGCCACTTTGGGAGACTGTTTGTTGGTTTCTTTCAAATCTAAACATACTCTTATGATAAGATCCAGCAGTTGAGCTCCTTGTTATTTAACCAAAGGAGTTGAAAACATATTCACAAAAAAACTCACACATGGATAGTAATAGTAACTTTATTCATAACTGCTAAAACTTAGAAGCAGCTTTGATATTGTTTAGGAGATAAATGCATACGATTGTGGGGGTCCCTCCAGAAAATGCATATTAACGAATGCATAAACAAAAGCTATTGTCATGAAAAAAAATGGCATAACCATATTTCACTTAGTAACAAGTACATATTACTAAGTGAAAGAAATCAACCTGAAAAGGTATAAGCTGTATGATTCCAACTATGTAATATTCTTGAAAAGGCAAAATTATGGAGACAATGAAAAAGATACATAGTTGCCAAGGGTGAGGGAGATGGGATGGGGTGAATAAGCAGAACCCACAGGGCTTTTAGAGTAATGAAACTATTCTGTATGATACTGCAGTTGAGGATATATGTCATTATACACTTATTGAAACCCATATAATGTCTAAAAGTGAACTGTAATGTAAACTACAGACTCTGGGTGATTATGATGTGTCATTGTGGGCTCAACAATGGTAACAGATGTCCCACTCTGATGAAATATGTTGATAATGACAGGGCTACACATATATGGGGCAGAGAGAATATGAGAAATCACTGTACATTTTTCCCAATTTTCCTGTGAACATCAAGTTGTTCTAAAAAATATAGTCAAAAATAAAAAACAGTGGACTTGGAGAAAATGTTCACAATACATTTATGTGGCAAATGATTTATATTCAAAATATTGATTCAGTAAAATCAATAACAAAAAGAAAAGTACATACCCCAATAGGCAAAGCTCGAATAGACATTTTACAAAAAAAGATAAGTGAATGGCCAATAAACTCATGAAAAGAGATCCAACATCATTAGTCATCAGGGAAATGCAGAATAAAATGCAGTGAAATATCATTCCATTACTACCAAAAAGGCAAAAACAAACAAAGAAAAAAACCCAGACAAATAATGACGAATACCTGCAAAACTACTGAACAAGTGAAACTCTCCTAAATTGCTGGAGGGGATTTAATGGTACAACCACTCTGCACAACATTTTGGTAATTCCTTAAAAAATTGAACCAGCTGTATACCTTATGAATTAGGAAATCTATTTCCCAAAAGAAATAAAAGTCAACGAGAAGAGTTATGCAAGAATGTTCATCCAACTTAGATCACAAAAGCAAAAACTGGAAATAACCCAATTGTGCATCAACTGGAAAATGTATAAACAGATTGCCGTGTGTCTGTGTGTGTTATAATGAAATTATATTACTCAGTTATTGTATTTGACACATGCTGACAACATCAACAACATAACTCTTACAAAGGCATGCTAGTAACATGATTTTACATTAAGATATGTTAAGTGACAGAAGCCAGACAAAAATGAATGCACAACTGTTTAATTCTCTTTATATGTGAAGATCAGAAATAACTAAAACTAATCTCCAAGGACAGCAAACAGAAGGCTATTTGTCCAAAAGGGAGTAGTGTTGGGGATTTAATGGAATGAGGCATGAAACTTTCTTGGATGATGAAAATATTCTATATATAGATAGAAGTGATAGATATAATACATAAATTCCACAATCTGTATTCTCAAGATCTGTACATTCAATCTGTAAATTTTGTCTCAAATAATTAATATTTGTGTGTATATGTTTATTTATTTTCTATTTATATAACTACCTCTGTGTGTGTACAAAGGTATATTGACACACATACGCATATGTGTATATGACATATATATGTCACATATATAATACACAGGTATAGATATAGATGTAGATAGAGTTATAAATACAGATATATGTGAGTATAAATACTACAAAAAGGCCATTACTATTTTACTTTATGTATATGTGTGTATGTATGCATTTTTCTTTATGTATATGTATGTATGCATACATGTGTGTCTGGTAGTGAAGTAGACTGAAAGAGTATGATTGTAACCAAGTCATTTATCTATAATTTCTTAACTATGTAAGAACTCAGGTAATGATACTACCAGACTGCAGAGTTCATGTATAGACCTCATAACAAGGACTGCCTATTTCTGGGGACTGGGGACTTGGAGCTGAGTGATTGAGTGAGATTTTGAATTCTATTCCTTGGACGAGGTAAGTATGTTCTATGAGTGAGAGGAAGGAAGAAGTTACTTTTTACTTGGCCAGAAGATGGCCAAATGGCCAGAAGATAGGATTTTGACAGAGCAGTACTGTGCAGACACCAAATTTCTTTCCCTTTTCCTCCTACACATCCCATTAGATAACAGTTCCCAGAAATTTTATTTTTTATTAGTTAGTTGGGACCATGTGGCTGAGATCTGACCAGTAGAATATGAATGGAAGTGTGACATCTCTTTAATGAAGGGTCCTAACATCTCCCTGTGATTCTCGACCTTTTGTAGCTGGTCTTGCGGGCTGCAGATAATCCAGCACAGATTCTGAGGCTCAAGAAGGGGCAAAACCATACAATGGAAGAACCATGAGTCTGAAGGAGTGACTGGGTGAAGTGTTACTCCAGTGATTTCTAGGATCTAAAATGGACTATGAATTGAACAGGAAATGGGCTTTTATTATTCATTCTGGAAATTCATATGTCAGTAATTATGAAAAGAGGTGACCAATTTTACATTTCGGTTTTATTTTCACCTTTTATTAGGATTCATGAGTCCCTCACAGAAGATAGAATTCCTTGCTAAAAATTTCCTAGCCTTTCAGGCATGAGAGAAGAAAAATTATGATAAAAGCTATATACATACGTATATATTGACTATATTTGTACTTTATATATAGCTGACTATATGTATACATTATATCTGTAAACTCTATATAGTTACTTGAGGATACATATATTCATATATAGCTTGTGTTTTGCTCTTCATTAAAACAAGTTAATATCACAATTACTTATTTATTTGTTTCTCATAATCAATACTATCATATGTCTCATATAAAGTCAACATTTGACATAAAAATCAATACCACCTGAAAAACCAAATAAATATTTGTGTTTTTTGTTTGTTTTTGTTTTAAAATGTACAACAAATGGAGAGTCTATCAAAGTGAAACTCCCATAGAAGACTTGTGTCTTAGTGACTTTCTATGTACCACTTCATGTTTTTTTTTTTCTTGGATTTAAATGTATAAACTCACTAATTACCCATACTCCAACCTACTTCTATTATGGAAAAAGGTCAACAAAAACGGGTTTTACTACCACCACTGTCATCACCATATAATCTTTGAGACATCAGTTTTCTTACTGGCCTGATTTTTTACGTCAAAACTAAGCTGAATTATAAATGCATGTAACTATCAGACAATTCTGAATTTATGAAAACACTTAACTTCTTCTCTCTCTGAGCCCCTGGGGATAATGCCAAATCCAAAGAAACTATGGGACTCCCACTTAGTATCCTACTTAATGACAGGTGATTTTTTAATTAGAGAAGACTCCAAAATGTGACAACCTTTCATTGCCACTCAAACAGATGTGTTTCCAGGTAATACATGGAAGCTCCTTTGGGGAAAAGCATCAATCACAAAATTGCCTCTGTGCCATCTTATGACTACAGTCATGTGTGGAGTTATAGAATTTAGCACCATAGGACATGCAGGTATGATGAATATTTCTTTAGTCATGGAAGAAAAAATTATCTTGCAGTACAGTAAAAGTCTTAGAAGAAACAGCTGTTGTGCCAGAGGTTTGATAAAGGTAGCAAAGTGGTTTTTGTTCATCCTGTGAAGAATTTCTAGGCCTTCCAAGATTTGTACCAATGCATTTTAGTGAAAACTTCAGGGAATGTGTCATACACCTACGGCTGTGTTCATGGCAAGTAATGAAATATGTTAGTAACTGAAATATCTATGTGCCTGAAAAGAAGACAAGCACAAATTATGCCAAATTTGTCATTTTAATTAGTTTTCTTGGATCATGCTGTTTGAGATATAGTGATTAAATTAGCTGATTTCATGGTCATATTCTAATATTTGTAAGAGGTCAACAATTGGAAGTATATAAGATTAAAGGAGAAAAACTCTTGCATGCATATATGTATATAATAATTTATATCTGCTGTAGCCGTAAGCGACAGCCAGTGAGATTCACTCTGTGGTTGATTCTGACAATTTACACTCATTCCATTTCAAGAAGGAATAAGCCACTTCATTTAGACATTGGTCTCCAACAAAAATACATAAGTGAAGTTCTACATGAAAATGAAACACAGTATTAGAATAAAAAGAGAGTATTTCAAAGGTGTTGGATTACTCTCAGAAAAATAACAAAGAAAGCCTGAGCATAGACTCTCACGAAAGTGTGCTGCAGCAATGAGGTGCTTTCAGCATGGATAGCTAGACTCAGCAATTTTGAGGACAGAAGAAATAGCAGATAGTTAAAGAAAACAAAAAGAAAGACATTTCAAACTGATTTTTTTTTAAGATTTTATTTATTTCTTAGAGAGCGAGCTCAATCATGGAGAGGGAGAAGCAGGCTCCCCACTGAACAGGGAACCCAACACGGGACTCAGTCCCTGGACCCTGGGATCATGACCTGAGCTGAAGGCAGACACTTAACCAACTGAACCACCCAGGCATCTTTCAAAGTAATTTTTAAAAATCTCTCCCAAATCCACAATTTCTGTAAGAGCAATAAATTTTGTCTTTGTTCTCCTCTTCCTCATTGCCTTTAACAATTTTCCTAACAGAAGACTTTAAAGAAAAAAAATCACGTTACATGCTCCATGGAAAAGTACTAAGACAGAGGAAAAAAAAATCGTAATTCACATTAAAAAATAGACATTGTTTTTCCTGAGTAATCTATCCTTGAATATAATCATCTGAAATAAACCACAGGATTTGTTAAAAATGGGGTACTTGGTGGTAATGCTCTATTCCTCCCAATCATCTTCAATTCAGAAAACTTCTAATTATTTTTTTACACATTTTGAACTATAGAAGATTATCTTCCAAATGTATACTCTTAAGAAAACAGCCTATGTAAAGGAATAAAAATGTGAAATATGACAAAATAATATGTTGGCACTGTGGCTTATATAAATATTTCAAATGAGGGGAAAATTACATTGAGGTCCATCCTTCATCACGTGGCATATACCAAACTTAAATCATTTTCCAAACATTTCCCCATCATTCAGATTAATCCAGAGTATTCCAGAAACTACATCACTCTGTATGTTGCCCTGGCAAGCTAAAGTGAAAAAATGGGCGACTTACTCAGATAAACGTGGCCCAGAAGACTATTCATAATGAGAAATAGTTAGATATTTGGTCTCTATTATCCACGGTACTGCTGATATCAATCAATCCCACTAAAGAATCACACCATTCTCCTGTTGTCTAGGAGAAGTTCTAAATGGTACAACTGGGCTGAGATTGGCTGCTTTTTGGCTCAGAGCTGGTAGAAGTTTGACTTTTTTCACACAATGCCGAAGAAGTCAATATGACCAAGGTAACATCATTGCCTAATAGGTAAGAGGGGGGCTAAATAACTCACATGCTCAACAAATCTAGGTGATACTCATTGCTATCACTTAATGGTCAGCAAGGGCCTAACTTGAATATGAATATGACAGTGGAAATCATACACAGTGAAGATCCCATGAGACGGAGCACAAAACATTTAGAACCATGCTTAGCACATATTTCTCTTTCATTTTTTCCTCCTCCTCCTCCTCCTCCTCCTCTTTCTAATTTTGGTTCTCAGAAAGGAAGATAGGATAGAGGGTTTCAATTTAGGAAGCACATTAATAAAGTGAACAAATCTAAATTAAAAGAAAACATCATCATTGTTTTACTAGGTTACAAAATAACTTACCCAAAATTTCTCATGCAGTCTCACATTAAAAAATAAAGAAAATCTGAAGTAGGGAGGAAAAATGTACAAGGCAATGCAACATCAGATTTTCACAGCATCATGTAATTTTATATGAAAGAGATAAATGCTGGTGGCATGCCTAGTATGCACAGTATATTTTGTCCCATTACATATTCATGATTTCAAAGTTAGCTGCTTGACAAGGTAATGAGTCCGTAATAGGCAATCTCTTTCCTTGAAACCACTATTTCAAGTTGCCACTATTCTCCTTGAGATTACTTCTATTCAACATTTCCTACCCACTCTAAGCAGATGGCACTGCCTGTTTCTTTATAAAGGAAATAGGAGCTATGTGGGAATTCTCTCCAGTTCTGTCTTAATCTGCATGTACACCCATATTCCCATTTTTAATCTTCTGTGAATAAGCTCACATCTGCATTCTTTCCAGGAACTTTTTCCATCTAAGACCTTTATATCATACACTCCTCTCTTCCCCCTACTTACACACATTCTATCATTCACCTTCTCTTTACACTAAATCTCTATCAATGTAACTCACTCTTTTCATTTACACCCAAGCTTTCCAAAAGAAGAACTGATATTTACTTATCATATTTTCCCACCTTCTCTAAGCACTTAAATCTCATTTCTAGATTTATAACTGAAACAGCTTCTACCATGGTTGACAATGATGTGGTAGTGCCAAAATTAATTAGATATCTTAGTTCATCTGGACAATCCCTATTTCTTGGCACCTAGACCATCACTTCTTTGATTGCTCTTTTCAAATGCTTTTGACTGGTGAAGTGCCAGTCAATATTTGTGTTTTATTGCAGAAGTGGGAGTGAAAGTGTCAGGGTAGACATTGTCTTGAATCTCTACACACTAAGCTCTGCCAAGCTTTCATGAAAGATAATGGTAAAAATATTTATTTCCAAGGTCACCTGGAAACACTTCTGAGCACAATATTTCAAGACCCATAAATTACAAGCCTGCATGTATACACTGTCCCTGCTGAATTCCAACCCCTCTTACTGTTTTAGAGACAATCTTCACTAATGATCACTTTTTCCTTCCCTATTCCAGATGTACTATTGATTTGTCTACTTCTTATCTCTCTGACTCCAGTGGATACCTCAAAATCACGATGTGAAATGAAGTCATAATATCCTCTCCTTTTCCTTTCCTAGCCCCTAAAAATGTGATTATCATGATTATTTTCATCTCTCAATAAAAAATACCAGACTCCAACTATTCCATCAAGTAAGAAATGTGGAAGTGACTTTTAAATACTTTTAGTGATTTTTTTTAAATATTTATTTATTTATTTATTTATTTATTTATTTACTGGGGATGGCAGGCAGAAGGAGAGGGAGAAGGAGAGAAGCAGACCCTGCTAAGCATGGAGCCTGACACAGGTTTGATCCCAGGACCCTGAGATCATGACCTAAGCCAAAATCAAGTCAGATGCTCAACCAACTAAGCCACCCCAGTACCCCTACTTTTAGTGATTTTCAGTGATTTTTCTTTCCAATATCTAAACACCCATTTTCATATCTCTAGTTGATATTATCTCTTCTATACTTTACTTATTCTCTTTACCATCACTACCTTTGACTCCCCCCCAATGAACCCCACCCCCCCACACCCAGGCTCCACATTTTTACAACAAAAGTCTTATTAGGACTATTAATTACTAATGTTCCCTAATATTGCTACCATCAAATACAATTTTCACATTGTCATCATAATACTCCTTACTGAAAATCTTATGACATATGCCTGATTAAAATCCTTGATGGCAGTTGTCCTGGGTGGCTCAGTTTGTTAAACATCTGCCTTCAGCCCAGGTCCTGATCTCAGAGTCCTGGAATCAAGCCCCACATCAGGCTCCCTGTTGAGGTGGGAAGTCTACTTCTCCCTCTCCCCCTGCCTCTTTCTCTCTTCTCTCTTTCTCTCCCTCCTGCTCATGCTCTTGCTCTCACTCTCTCTATTTCAAAAAAATACATGAAATCTTTTTTTAAAAAAATCCTTGATGGCTCCTTAAAAATTCTGAACTGTAAGTTATTTTGTATATATTGTAAGCCTATTTTAACCTATTCCTTGTAATAACCCCAAACAATATCATCTGACTCTGCTCTATGTAAAAAGATAAATGTGTTGTGTTTATTTTTCTTTTCCTCTTTGCTATTATCATATTTGGAAGTGGTTTTTATATATGAACAATGAATTAAATAGAAATTCTTGTTTACAACTGTGTATTTCTCCACAAACCACATGGTTATCTTTCATTGACTATTGTAAAGAAGAATATTGAACCCTGATTGACTTTTTATTATTTATAATGTATTTCATCAAGATGCTTAAATTTTTAATCCCTCAAAATGAAAATTTGATTCTCTTCATGGTATATGTGGTCTAGTTGTTTTTTTTTTAATTTTTGTTTAACTCTAGTAAGCAAATTGTGTCTGTGTTTTTAACCCAATAAAATATCTTTTTAATTATGTCTTGGATAGTTGTTTCCTTTGTAGCTTTTGTTTCTTCTCGAAGTAAATTTTATTTTAATTTACCCTTCCATATATATTCTCTCTACTTATTTTCATCATTTTCATCCACGTTCTCTGTGCTACAGCACTCTATCTTGACTTATTCTTTATATCATTGTTTAATTTCCTCTTTTCACTTTTATTCCCTACTTCCTTCAATGTAGTATTAACTCTGTCACTGAACTTTTGATTAATTTGCAATCCTTTATTTAGTTCAACCCTTTGATCTGACATTTAATCTTTTAAATACAGCTGTTTTGTGTTTGTTTTCACTTGTTTTATATCTTAGTAGTCACTTATATCTTTATAGCTACTCTTTGGTACAGACACAATGCATGTCTTGCTTCTTTTCTGTTTTTTTTAAAGTTGATTTATTTGAAAGTGAGAGAGAGAAAGTGGAAGGGGCAGAGGAAGAAGGAGAGAAAATCCCAAGCAGACCTCACACTGAGCACAGAGCCCAATGTAGGTCTTGATCTCATGACCCTGAGATCTGGACCTGAGCTGAAACCAAGAGTTGTATGCTTAACCCACTGTGCCACCCAAGTGCCCCCTTGCTTTTTATTATATATACGAGGCATTTTATAAAATCGTATGTTTTAACTTGCAAAATATTATTTTTGCGAATATGCCATCCCTTAAGTCATCAGCATGTAAAAACTTTGTTTTTCCCTTCTGCAATATTTTTCTTCAATGTAATCTTATTTTTTATCATGGTAATAATTCTTAGATGAAGAATTTAGTTGGCTGTTGTCAAAACAACCTGTATTTTTTATTTTTAAAAAAGATTTTATTTATTTACTTTTGTGACAGAGAGAGAGCAAACATGAGCAGGGGGATGGACAGAGGGAGAAGTAGACTCCCACTGATCAGGTAACACAATGCAGGACTTGGTCCCATGATCCTGGGATCATGACCTGGGGGCGGGGGGGAGACCCAACAAGAGAACAATCACTGCTACTTCATAGATACAACGTTTAATTTTTAATTCGTTCCCACTATTCTGGTTCATTTTTTAATTTTTTTTTTATTTTTTATATAGATTTTTTTTAGCCTATTTACCATCACAGTGAGATGTCCAGTACATCAAATTCCATAATAACCTTTTAACCTGAACTTTTTGATACATATACCTGTGTTTTTCTTTTGCTTTTCTATTTTTTTAATTTTTTAAAAATTTACTTTACTTTAGTTCATTCTTTTATTTGTTTTTATTTGCTAATATTCATATAGAGTTAAACTTCAAGATAATCCCTTTTCCCCAATCAATGCTACCCCTATAGGTAAACCAATTTTTAATCCCCTGTTATCTTAGGAAAGTTGTGTGCTTTAAAAAAGATATCAAGATACATCCAGGAAGAATAAAAATAACCCTCCTCACCCACACTGAGAATTTACAACCACTCTCCCATCTTTTTCTCATCCCAGTATTTCTGTATATTTGTGTTTGTCCTGGTAGTATATAAATCTTATACTTAGGGTTCTTTTTGACGAGGTTCTTTTTTTTGTTTGTCTGTTCGTTTCTTTGTTTTGCTTCTACCTATATATGTATATATTTTTTTCTTCTCTGGTCATATACATTTATCAGTCTTTTTTGTTTGTATGTTTTTGTTTGTATACTTCACAAACCTTACCTTGGAGCCCATTTGGGCTGAGCCTTCTCTTTTATCCTTCTTTCTTTTTTCTGTCTCTGTCTCTCTCTCTCTTTTTTCTTCTTTCTCTCTTTCTTTTTTACTTTCATTTGGGTGGGGACTCTTGATTGCTCAGAAGCGTTCCAGGGTGCACCTTCACTGCACCAAGGTCGATACATCCAGCTACAACCATTCAGCCATCTCTCACCAAAATGAGTAGGAGGAGGAATGCCCAGCAGAAGAAAAATTCAGAAGATGGGTCCTCTGCAACAGAGCTAATGGCTACTGACATAGACATTATGTCGGAAAGGGAATTCAGGCTAACAATTATCCAGGCAATAGCTAGGTTAGAGAAAGCCATGGACGACCAAACGGTTAGGGCAGAACTGAAAGCCACCAGGGATGATGTTCACAATATTAGGGCAGAACTGAAAGCCACCAGGGATGATGTTCACAAGGCTCTCAATGAGTTCCAATTTAATCTAAATTCTCTAAAAGCTAGGGTAACTGAGACAGAAGATAGAATTAGTGATCTGGAGGACAAACAGATAGAGAGAAAGGATCAGGAGGAAGCCTGGAACAAACAGCTTAGAAGCCACGAAA